>JBBYHK010000002.1:7359786-7374553 GCA_038382065.1 Adansonia grandidieri
TCCGGATTAGTATTGGCATTTATATATTTTTAGCAGAAGTTGGTAAAATTACATATTATTCATATAAATTTAAGTAAACAACTTTATAAATTACTATAAAATGATTTTATTTATAAATTTTAATAAAATAAAAATCAATTACTTTATTTTCATGTATTAAAAATTTAGAAGACTTATTTTTAATAAAATAAAAAAATAATATTTTTAAGTATATACTATTATTATTATTGTTATGGACTCATACTCCATACTGTCAAATGCTGACCGTTGATCATAAAATATGCATGATGAAAAAATTGTATTAAATTAAATAATAATAAACCAATAATGTCCTTCATTGTTTGCCAAATATTTCTGTTAATTAATCCTTTAATTGTCAAGCTTATTTTTTTATAATATATATATTTCTATATCGGTTAATGTCATAAATAACTCTTGATTATCAAATTTATTAATGTGATATCTTTATTTTTAAAATATCAATTTAAGTATCTAAATTATTCATATGTTTATTAAAGTATTACTTGAGGTTAATTCCGTTAGGTTTTTCAAATTTCCTTCTTTATAGCCAATTTAAAGATAACACTTGACACCTTAATTTGTTAAATTTTGCTTAAAAAAAAAAACAAATTTTCAAAAGAAAAAGAAATTACAATTTGATAAGAAATCAATGCTAAGAAGAGTTTTGGTCTTTTCCTAAAGAAAGAAATATCAAATTTTCAAGCAAGATTCAACTTTGCATGAACTGAACTGAAATTACCAGAAGATAGTTAACATTCACAAGATTTGACTAAAACAAAATCAGATTTAGAGCTCTTTTTAAGCCAAAAGGACCTCATAATTTACTAACAAATGCATCAGACCAGATATTCAAAGAGAAAAAGATTAACAGGTTTAGCAAATGGAAGAGTTGGGATCCAAAAAAAAGAGAAAGTAACACAATCCTAATTGTCTTTTGGAAAGAAAAAAAGATGAATGAAAGATGAATTCTTCCAAAAGGCAAAGTTCATTAAAGTAATACTCATCAATTCATACCAAATTAAAAAAAAAAAAAATGAAAAACTGCAACATTTATAGAAGAGAAAGAAAGTTACCAATAGGCCAACTTACTAAAAAAAGAAGAAGATGTGAGCCAAATGAAAGCACATAAAAGTTGCCCAGATTGAAGTCTGGTTTTTATGAAAAGAAAAGAAAAAAAAGTAAGAGAGAGTAGAAAAAATGGGTTCGAGAACCTCGGAAATTAAAGGCAAGGTCTGATTATTTTTGGTTTTGGAAAGAAAGGCTCTGCCAAGCGATGCTCAGCTCATGGCAACGTCGTCGACAATGCGTGCAAGGAGGTCCTTAGGGTTAGGACTTCGGGAAAATGGTCGAGGAGTTTTTTCTTACCATCCTTCTTTTTTTTTTTTTACCAATAACAAATTTTAATAAATTGTTTTTATCAAATTGGTAAATAATTTATTTTTTAAAATTTATTTTTTTAATAAAATTAATAAATTAAGACATTACGTGTCATCTTTTAATTGGTTAAAAAATTTTAATAAATCTAACTCAAATATTACTTTAATAAAGAAAAGTATAATTTAAATACTCAACCCGACATTTTAAAAATTAAGGTAATATTAAATTTGATAAAGCTTGAGGGACATTTGTGGTATTAAACCTTTATATATCACATTTATCGGTTCTTTGAAGTTTTCCTTTCTTCGTCTCTAGATTTCATTCATGTCAAAATCTTTTTTTTATTATTTTTAAATAGTGATTTAACTAATTTTCCATCCCTTGCCCAGGAATAAAATCTTGCTCGGTTGCCTCTTACCCTGATTTGAATTCTCAAGTTTCATGGTTTTCTAGATTTCTTCATGAAAATTAACTTGCATTTTTTTTATGGTGTTGAAAAACAAAGACGTTGACCTTCTTCTGGGGATTTATTAGATTGAAGGATTCCACTTCTTACCCATTCAAACCCAGAATTTTTTTTTTCTTTTGAATTTTGACATTCGTTTTTGTTAATTCATCAGTTTTTGCTTTCTTGGTGTCTGGGACTTTTGTGTATTCGCAACCTAACACAGAGATCTCCTTATTTGTTTCAATGGTTTTTCTTAAACTTGAGAGTTAAAGGTTTATGGAAGTCTCTTTTTTTTTTTTTTTTCAATTAGTTGGCCTAATGGGCTTTATGAATTATGATAAAAGATCAACCTTTTTATCCCAATTATCAAATTTTAAGGCTGTTTCGTTTTAGGTTTATTGAGTTATAGATTTAAAGTTTTTGAGCTGAATTTTGTTTTGTGGGGAGGTGTAATTGTCAATGGATGCGGTCCATAAGGATGTTAATGGACATAAAAAAAAGACTTTAGGAACCATATATTCTCCAAAACTTGAAGATCATACTGGTGGAGAAGATTACAGTGAGTCCAGCTCTTTGTTGCCACCTAAGAGAGGTGGGATATCAAGAAAATCTGAAAAGACTCGGCGAAAAGTTCAATGGAATGATAAAAATGGGAATAAACTGGCAGAGATTATGGAATTTGAACCAAGGTAATTAAATTGATCTTTTGGAGTTTTTCTTCTAATGTTTGCAGGATTTTGTTTGATTTTTGAGACCTTGATTCATTTGGCTCGGTTTGCAGATATGTCCTTTAGTTGATTTTGTCAGTAATTGAACTTTTTGTTTGAATTTATTGCCAATGTTACATTGATGAAGTTTTATGAGCATAGGTACTTTTATCATTTTAAGTATGCAACAGAATGTGTGTACACCGGATATTTCATCTTTGCGTGAAACTAAAATGTAATTTATGGTCATACACTTGTGTGTATCTGCAAATCCATTGTTCTTTTATTTCACTTTCGAGTTTTGTCTTTAAACATGTTCTAATGTCTTGCATTGGTGAGGTGTATGACACTCTAGCTAGATGATAATTCTAAGAAAAGAACAAATGGGTACATAACTTGAAAATTTATGTAGCTTACAAGATAAGGCGATGTATTGTCATCTCTTCTTCTTATGTGTGCAAATTACATTGAGGATCTGTTTTAGAGTATGTTTGCTGTATTTAGTATTTAATCATGTCAAATTTTCAATTGTTGTTTCCTATTCCTACAATCAATCTGAACTGAGGACTCATTTGTAGTTGATCCTTGTAATATTGACCTTACCAAAATCTTAGGACAAAGTTTTCAAATTTATCTTATTTTGCGAAATGGCTTTTATCACAGCATGTCTTTCGGGTACTTTCTTGAAGCATTAGGATTGCTTTCTGGACATTTTTCTTCGAAATTTTTGTTGGAATAAGCTATAGACCAGTATGATATACTCTAACATGGTGGATTCGGGGGGTATCATGTTTTTATGTCTTATTTCTTGCATCTCCTGATCTACGCCTTGTAGTGCATTGGCATCCAACTGCCGAAGTATATGGTAACTCTACCAACCATAGATTAGAGAATGCAGATCACAGAGCTGACAGCTTAGTTTTTTGTTCATGGCGTTTTGTTTTAAAACATCAAGAACTTTGCTTTAAGTACAAAGGATTGCCTTTTCTGATAACTTATTTTGAATAGTTCTAGGCGTATTACCTAGGAATTACTTGAGTTGAATTCTACTGTATAATATGTATATACATGATATACTTTATTTACTTTTTTTTCTTTTTTTGGTTTACGTGATCAAAAGAAGGGCATACTTCGGAAATTCAGAGAAATGAGCACTTTAGTGTTTTTTTTTTTGCCATGAAAAAAATTCCCTGATATTCATGATTGAGTGTGAACAATCCTGCTTAATTCTTTGATGTATGTCTTTGCAAATAATTATTTTTCTTGCTTCCCAGGATAGATGATACTATGTGTTAGAAACTAAGAGAAAAAAGAGCTTTGATTTAACATAAATTTGACCAGCGGATAGCACTAGGTTTCATGCATTCTTGATACAAAGTTCAATTTACTTGGTCTTGAATAGTTGATAATGTGTTCTTTCATTGGTTCACCATTGTATCTCTCGCATCCTAATGTCCTATCGATGCCTGCAGTGATGTGAGTGATTCTGATGATGAGGATTCAGATTCCTGCATATGTATAATAATGTAGATACAATATAGGACACCATCAGGGAATCATCTGCTGGAAAGATCAATTTGGGCTTCAATTTCAACCTTGATTTTGGTGATTTTGCTCCAAGATAACACTGGCTTCAACGCGCTTTTGGAAGAATGGATTAAAGGTCTGGAAGCTGAGCGAGGCAGTCTCTCATATATTTGCAATTTATCAAACTGAAGCTCCTTATCATATCTAAGGCGGTTTGCATGCGCTTCACTTTGAACAGATGAGAGCAAATGAAGATAATCGTTGCCTTTCCTGCATGATGTGTATAGATTAATTGTTATGATCCTTTTGTTTGCTTTTCCTTGTAGGTTGATATTCACAAGTTGAACAACATTTAAGCGACCAAGTTCCACGATAGTAAAATGAAATAGTCACTGCTTATCTCAAATTTGCAGAATGTGTAAAACTATGCATGTTCTGGTTGTTTTGTTTATACTCCCTTTGCGCCCAGTATCGAGTATTATTTATCACTATATGCTTTATGATTGGTCTGATAGGAACATACGCTATCACAATATGCTGCCAGGTTGCAAGTGCCTAAGTTACTTGATCATGGATTTGAGTGTTGGATACAAGCATTTGTCTGGTCTGATTATATTTAATTTTATTTTAGGTTTTTTTTTTTTATGTATTTAGGGGGTGATATTGTCATATCTATATCCGGATATATGTTGGATAGAGTGTCGAACATACATACTTAAAGAAAAATAAGAGTCGGAGAAACATAGCCAATTGCTACTCACTGTTAGACTCAACCCACAATATACTAGAAGAATCTACGTTTAACGTTTGACTGGAACACTCAGCCCCCAACTAATCTCCAGGAAATTAATATATTGGAAGTTGTACCTGAAAAGATTGTCGGGCTCTCTGTTATATATATTTGCAGGTGAAGTTTTGAGTGTTATTTCCTTGCAACATAATGTGGGAAAGTTAGTAGTTTTCTTACGTTAGCATCGTGTTGTGAGATTCCTGACATTAAATGGCTCAACTTCAACACATTGTTCAAACCTTATACAGATAGTACAGCATGAACAGAAAGGAGCCAAGGGCTACCGATTTTACCAAATCTTATCAAACAATCTAAAATTGAATCAAAGAGTCTGAAAACTGACGTACAAACAAACAATCACACATCATAAACTTGAAAGATGGGAGAAGCAACTTGCTGCTGCCTTTTGCTTGCTCTATATACTGTCATTGCATTGCACTCTTGAAAACTAGAGCGTCTGATTTATAAGGCCTCCAAGTTGGTGATATCTAAGATTACCCTATCTTCTCTACTTCTCCAGGAGAATGAGCCGTCGGATATGGTTTTCTTCGATGGCAGGGTATCGAATGGAATGCTGCAACTTTTGATGCTGTTACCTGTGGTCTTGGGCTCATCAGTGTTTGATGAAATTAACCAATTTGAGAGGCTAGCATCAACTGCGATGTCTTGCAGTAAGGGCTTTGACTGATTATAATTTGGTGAGCAGTTGGATCTCAGCTCTGAACTGAAGGTTATTTGTGGTTCTTCCTGTAATGCAATATTCTCCTTCCTCCATTGCTTAGGTGGTGCTGCTCTTGCTTTGATTTCCTTCCATTGGGTAGTGTTTTCAACTGGATTCAATACAGAACATGGATATTGGCTTCTGATCCTTGCATTTCCACATCCAAGTGACTGCAATTCTCCATTCGTTGAAGCACAAAGTGGCATTTGATGATTCTTGGCCTTATCCTTATCCAATTGAATCAAAGAAGCTCCCTTTGCTGATTCCATGTTTGGTCGTTGATCGTCAACATCCTTGTCATTAACACCATAATCACCGTAATCATCGTCATAATAATCATCAAAATAATCATCATCTTCAAGATCACTTTCCTCGTACATCATTTCATCTTCTTGATCGTAGCTTTCTCTACAGTTTTGGTATCTATAATTGCGGGGATGAGATCCCATGTTCGATGAATTTGAATCCCTCTCAGAGAGAGGGGTAAAGCTCCCATTTCCAGCTTCTGCTTGATTCTTTTCACTTTCTTCTTCATCTTCTTCAACACTCTGTAAAAAATGGTATGTAGTTGTTTCTTCAGCTGGAATCGGCTCATAGGTTTGAACATTCAAGTTAAAGCTCACTTTCTTCCTGATTTTGACCCTCGAACTCTCCTTAGGCTTATTGCTGCAGTCAACGAAGAAGATCAGATTGCTTTAAAGGTACTTGTTATGGTATTATCTATAGAAATATTTTCACAAAAAAAAAAAAAAAAAAAACTGCAACCGACCTCAGCTCAGAATTTGAGGTAATGGGTTCTTCTGGGATGTCAAGATTTGCAGAATTAGAGGAATCCAAGGGCTCATAGCTAACAAGTTTCTGCAAGAAAACCATTAAACATCAAAATTAATTGAAGTAAACAAGCTGCAACTTTCAAGAAATGTTTTAATAGAAACAAAAAATAAAGCTTACTGAATCTGCGGGTCCGGGAAGAATCCGGTTGGCTGGTTTTCGCCTCTTTCTTTTAGAAGAAATCCCGAAACAGCCAAGGAAACACCCCATCGAAAACCCAATCTCTGGGTGAAGTTTTTCACAGTAAAACAAAGAAAATCAGAAGGAATCCATGGCGAGCAAAAACTGGGACTCTCAAAAACTACCAAAAGAAAAAAAAAAATTAAAGAAAGAAAGAAAGTTCAAAGCTCGAACAACGAAAGAGAAATGAGATGTTTGAGTGATTTTTAAATTTGGTTTCGGCTTCCCAACGGTTTACGAAAAAATAAGAACGTTGGACCTTTAATGATGATGGAAAGGGACCAAAGTGGAGGTGGGCTCACGAGGATTCATTCAATAAACAATTATATTAATTACAAAAAGGAAAGAAAGACAAACAAGACTTTGTTGTTCCTTAGATCTGCAAAATGCGGCTGTCACCTTCTTCACTTGCCTTACTGTTTGTTTCCTTCCTTTTTTTATCTTATGTTAATTAAGTGGTATGTTCCATTTCAGACATGGCTACAAAGCTTGGAGAATATTTTTTTTGTTTTATTTAATAATGCATACCATCAGCTATTCAAATGTGTGTTCTAATTTTGAATCCCCTTTTTTTCTTTTAAGTTACAGGAATTACTCTTAACAAGTTAACATAAGACATGTTTAAACGTCTCGGTTAAATTTAAACGCACACTTTATATTTGATAGAATATGAATAAAAATATTAGGTTCAAAACATAAATTAAATAAGAGTGTTTTACGAATGAGTTCAACTTTAGACATACTATTGTTTGTCTAAATTCGGTTTGACTCATTTACTATTAATAATCTATTTTTTTTAGAAAAGATTAATTTTTTTTTTTTAAGAAGAATAGATCATTTTTAAAGGAATTGATCTTTCTGTGTACAAATTTGAAGAGTCTATGTGAGTACAAGTAGTACTTTAACTTGACGGAGTCGAACCTTGATTAAATTTTTCACTCTTATTCTAAACAAATTAAATCTGGACAAGAAAACATATATATCACTGTGAAGTTTAAACTTAATCTATTTTAACCCAATTCGACACATGAAAAGTTTAATTGAAATTAACCTTGTATTAGTTTTTCAATCGTACTTGAGTGAGGGAAACGTGGGTGATTTAGAATTTGTTTTTAACAAGGGGAGACAGGTTAATCACGTAGTACCAAGGAACTGCAAATTCAAGGAATTGCAGATCAAGTTTTGAATACTTAAAAGGTAAAAAATGGAAACTCAAATGGATTCCAGCTTGATTAAAATGACTCTTTTTTTTTTAATTTTTCTTTTTGTCTTTTTTTCATTTTGAAATTAGGGGTCCTAAGATTAGTTCAAATTTTAAACTAAACCAAGACATAAATAATGTCTATATCTTGAAAAGACGTAAATCCGAACACGACCAATTTTATTACTAACTCTAGCAAAGTTCCATCAGCCCCTCCCTTGTCTCTACCAACTTTCAAACGCCATTTTTTGACCAATAATTGAATAAATAAATAAACCCCAAAACAGAAGGCCGTTGGGTTCAAGTTGTCTGAAGATTGATTCTGATATGGAAAAAGCTGTTCATTAGGCAGATCTTAGAGGAGACAAACGAGGATAAAGCTCAAGGAGTATTTCAGCCAATACGGCGATGTTTTTGGAAACTATGCTGATGAAAGACCAGTTCAGTACTAGGAGATACAGTGGCTTTGGTCTCATTGTTTTTCTCAGACACTCTGGTTCTAAGATAATGTTGTTAAAGACAAACATACCATTGATGGCAGAACCGTGAGATGTAGAAGCAAACTAGATGATCAAAAGAACAAAAAAGGAATAAGAAATTAGGCTTTCGTTTGATTTGTCGACCGTTCTAAACATATATATATATATATATATATTAATGATTTCCCTAGGTTTGTGTGAAGAGGTCAGGCCTAGAATGGAGCTGAAAAAGTCTGACAGATCTCGGAAACCTAATCCTCCTAGAAATTCTAAGGGTTACCTGGTACCTTAACCAAAGAATAACTTCGTTAATGATTTTTAAAAATATAGCATCTCATATTTGTAACTGTTTTGATGGAGTTTGAGATGAGGCTAGAGGGCCTTTGGAGCTTTGGATATATTTGGGAAAGTGCAGTTGACAGGGGTTTTGCGCCGGACATTTTACTATTTGAATGGCTAAGAAGTTGAAGTGAAAGCCAGGGGGGATGGGACTAACCCTCCTCCTGACTGGGCCATTTAATTCCCCTCCCCTGTCTTAATTTTTATCCATTTTACCGATACTTTTACAATCATTTAACCATATTCGAGAGTAATTACAATTTCTAAAACTTGACCCAAAATGTTCATTTTCAACGTTGTAGACATCAATTTAATTTCAGACTAAGCTGAACTATATTACTCTTATATATATATTTTAAAAAAATACATAATTTTTAAAGTTTTTTTATAAATTTATTTTATATTATATCAAATATTTATCGAATATAAAAATTAAAAAATTCATAGTAATATAATTTAATTTAAGTTAACATAGCCCCTGTAGGGGGCTTGTCAAATTCCTTAATTTATGCAACTCAAAATCAATTGATAAAATATGTAATTTAGTTAATGTGAATATTTTATCACCACTTTAATATTAGTAATGTATTAAAAGAAAATAGTATTGATTAAGTTAATATTCATAAAAATATATATATATATATAATGAAAAAAAATTTCACAGTTGATATCGATAAATACATAACACTATTTTCTGTCGAATTATATAATAATTGAAAATTGCGCAACAAAATTATATAACCTTTTCATTTTCCCCGTATAAGCTAACCAAAAATATAAGTATTTTCTGGGGAAAAAAATGAAAAAAATAAGTATTTATGACGTTGACAAAAATATCAAAGTTTGCATCACGTGTACCTCAGATGAGCTTAAATAAGAGACATCCAAGATTCCAAAATAAAGCCGTACAAGGCCTAAGCAGGCAAGCTCCCACTTCCTCCGAAAACCAAATCGTGACCGTCCATTACAAAATACCCAACAATCTCTATCGTCCAAACGGCATAATTCACTCTCCCTCACATTTCCTTTCCTTCTTTGTTTCTCCGCAACTCTTCACCCCGCAAATTTTCTCTCCCAAAACCTAAAATCGCCTGCAAATTGCGAACTTTCTCCTCTTCGTCTTCTCCAAATCCCCGAACTCATAAACCCTATCGAAGAGAAGAGTAAATTGAAAAGCTTTCTGATAGATTTTGAGGACAAGAAGAGGGGAAAAGGTGGGGAATGGATTCAGATCAAGGAAAGTTGTTCATTGGAGGGATATCATGGGAAACAAACGAGGATAAGCTAAGGGAATACTTTGGAAAATATGGCGACATTTTGCAGACTGTTGTAATGAGAGATAAAGTAACGGGAAGATCTCGAGGGTTTGGATTCGTTGTCTTCTCAGATCCTTCCATTCTCGATACTGTTCTTCAAGAAAACCACACCATCGATGGCAGAACGGTGAGATTTGTTCTGACTTTTTTTCTCCTAAGTATTAGGCAACTTTCTCGCTGGAATAACATACTTGTACATTAGTCAATATATGTTATGCTGAATTTCGTTTATATATATATATATATATATATTTTTAGCAATTTAATCTTGTGATCCCCTTGAAAATGTAAACGTCATTTTCTTTTGCAGCTTTGCATGAATGCTTCACGTCATCCAAGTTTGTGAATTTATCTATATTCTTATTGCTTTTCACTGTTTTTTTAATATTAGTTCCCTATTATAAGATATGATAACTGTTTCCCCAGGTTGAGGCAAAGAAGGCATTATCAAGAGAGGAGCAGCAAAATTCCGCTAGATCTGGAAATCTTAATCAGGGTGGAAATATTAGGACCAAGAAGATTTTTGTTGGAGGGTTGCCTCCGACCTTAACTGAAGATAGATTTCGGGAGTACTTTGAGGCTTATGGTCATGTAACTGATGTAGTAATCATGTATGACCAGAATACTCAGCGGCCTCGTGGATTTGGTTTTATCTCCTTTGACACAGAAGATGCAGTTGATAGGGTTTTGCACAAGAGTTTTCATGATTTGAATGGTAAGCAAGTTGAAGTGAAGCAGGCCCTTCCCAAAGATGCCAATCCTGGTGGGGTTAGCCGAACTATGAGTGGTGGTGCTGGTGGTGGTGGAGGTTACCAGGGCTATGGTGCTTCTGGTGGGAATGCAAGTTCTTATGATGGTCGTGTCGACTCCAACAGGTACATACAGGCCCAGAGCACTGGAGCTGGCTTTCCATCTTATGGCTCATCAGGATATAGTGCACCTGGTTATGGTTATGGTCCTGCTAGTAATGCTGTTGCTTATGGTGGGTATGGCAATTATGGTGGTACGGCTGCTGCTTATGGTGGCCCTGCAGGTGCAGCTTATGGGAATCCCAATGCTGGTTATGGAAGTGGCCCTCCTGGCGCCCCAAGAAGTTCATGGGGCACTCAAACTCCTTCTGGTTATGGTGCTATGGGTTATGGAAACGCTGCTCCTTGGGGTGCCCCAAGTGCTGGTGCTGGTAGTGGTGGTCCAGGCTCAGTAGCTACCAGTCAATCTCCCACTGGAGCTACTGGGTACGGGAGTCAAAGCTATGGATATGGTGGATATGGCGGAAATGATGGATCCTACGGGAATGCTGGCTATGGGGCTGTTGGAGGTCGTTCAGGTGGTACTCCAAATAGTAATGCTGCTTCAGGCGGGGGAGATGGCTACATGGGAAGTGGATATGGTGATGCATATGGAAATTCAGGTTATGGAAATGCAACATGGAGGACTGATTCATCAGAAGGTTCTGGATATTATGGGGGTGCTCAAGCAAATGGTCCTCATGGTGGACAAGTCAGTTATGGTGGTGGGTACGGTGGTGCTCAGGGTTGACAAGCACAACAACAGTGATTCATTCACTTGAAAGACAACTTTATCGTACCCTCTTCTGCTGATAATCTTCCTTTTGCTCTTGTGGTTGTGATGGTGTCTTGTTCCAGCAGCAGCCGGAGAGGCTCAAGTTGGATCTCAATTCTCCTTGGGACCGGTTGGATTGCTTGAATCCCAGTAGTTTGCAATATCTAATCTTGCTAGTCATAATAAGTAGTCTTGAGGCATAATATATGCCTTTTTTTTTTTTTAGTTTTGCTATTGAGTGTAGTTTAAATTTGGCTTGCTTTATATTTCTTTACTTGCTGCTTCAGTACTTTCCTTATTTAAGCTAGTGTTTAAGCTATATTGGTTTATATAACCTCTATTTGTGTTGTCGGGCTATTTTGAGTATTTAATTGCTATTTATATCATCATTTAGGAAATTTGATGATAGATTATTATGCTTGATTTGATATGATTATGACAGTAGGGGTATGAAGATGTACCGTGGATTATTACTGATAGAAGTGGAGCTATGGGCCACTTGGGTTGATCACTTGGTAATGGTAGTGATAAACATAGTGGTAGTTGACACTTGAGGATGTCATAATCATTTTCCCCCTGTATTTGCCCTTGTGTTGCACAGGAGGAGAGATGCTCAAGAGTTCAAAGGTGGAGTCAAGTATCCACTCATGGCTGAACCCGAGCTTCATGGTGGGGTTTGTTCAGTTTGGGGTTTGTTAAGCAGAGGACTTGCTCAGCTGAATGTTTGAATGAACATGAGAGAGGCCCTTTTACATCCAGCTGCTGCAACACTGCAAATTCTTGGATTTTGAAGAAAAAAAGTCCCCTGATCTTCATTCGAGTTGGTATGGTGGTTTATTCAACATTTGAATTTTTGAAGCAAACAGCGTGCCTGGGGTATGTTGACCCAAAGCTGTTAGCTATTATCTGGCAGATGAAAATTTACGTAACTCCTTTTAATTAGGGTGTCTTTTGATTCTTTGGAGTAGATCTTAGAGGATGAGTTTCTGATTATTAGAGCAGTAGAAAAGTATGTCCTTGAAAGTTCCCATTAGCTTTAGACTGAATTATTCGGGCTTTGCCAAACATTTTTTTAATACTGGGGCCCTTATTCCCTTTTAAAGTCTGTCTATAGGTTAAGCTCTTCTTTCTTATATTAATTATTTGATTTTTTTTATTATAGAAAATAGTAAAGGAAATGAGCTAAAACATCCCCTCCGACATCATCATCATCATGATTCAAGACCACGTAACATTATTTTGGGGGGTTGTCTTGGCCTCTGAGTGGAGTGGTTTTATGGTGACAACCTAACCTATAGGCAGTTGAATTGAGTTTTGGCTGGTGAAAGGAGTTAGAGTTGATACTGGAAGCATTCATTCGTTGATCTGGATTTTAATGCTGAAAGTATTTATTAGCAAAGGATTTTAGATGTTTGGCTTCTTGGAAGACAAGACAAGGGTGCTTCAAATGTTGTTGTTAATCTCTAACTAGAAATGACTTTGGTGACTTACTAGCACCCAGCATCCCAAGATACAAACTCAGCCCTATATATATGAAATTAGTTGAGTAAGGATTTGATAAATTCGTATATTTGTGGTGTGTTGTGTTTTAATTGTATTTGTGGTGTTATTTTTGTATAATCATATCTAAATATTGTCAGGTTTATTCAAGATGATTACAGAAACAAAATTATTAAAATCATATCAAATACTATTAGTATATTATATATTTATATTTCTTAATGCTTACGTATTTATTTTTCCTTATTATGTATTTATGTTAAAATCATTCCTGTCTAATCTTATATGATAATATATATTATTATAAGTTAATGTAATTCTATAATCAAAGTGTATTATCATACTCTCAATTTAATCATAATTATCTTCTTTGTTTCATTTCCCACAAATAAATAATGCTTTAAGGTTTTCAAAACCAAAAATTTTATTAGAGCTTATTAAAAATTGTATTAACGTTTATCAATTGTGTAAAAGATTATCAAAATTATATAAAGTTATGTTAAAATCTTATAAAAGGTTATCAAAATCATAGTAAAAGTTATTAAAATTATATCAAAGTTTTCAAAGCATAAGTAAAGTTACTAAAATCATATCAAATGTTATATTATATATATTTTATAAAAAAATTATGTATTTACTGTTACTTAGATATTAAATATTTATGTTGAGACCATTCATGTCTAATTATAAATGGTGATATATATTATTGTAATTTAATATAATTGTAAGATCCAAGTGTCCTATATTACAATTTAAATTTAATTATCATTTTTTTTTGTATCTCACATTTTGATTTTCGACAAGTAAATAGTGATTTAAGATTTTGCGTGGTCTAATGGTTAAATGAATAAGATTTTTACTTCTTAATTGATAAATATTTTTTTAATTTCAATTGAAAATCTTATTATTATTGCTCTTAAAAATAAATTTGAAAGTGTTATTCCTATACAAATTTTAATAAAGAAATTAAAAATTGAAAAAAAAAGTCAATTTTAAATTTAAATACAGAAATTATTAATTGAGAAAATTTTACTTTAATAAAGACTTTAATGTTTAAAGAAAAAAATAAAAATATGGAATATTTTTATTAATTTAAAAAGAAAATCAATAATTAAGGACAATGCAATTAATTTAAGAAAATATGAAGGGCATAAATGTCCTACATTATTTGTATTTTGAAGTTGTTACTTCAATTTATATTTCATAATTTTTATTGCCAAAATGCAAAAAGGAAATCATGAAAAGTAAATATAAAATATATTAAAAAATAATTCTAGCGTATAGGAAAGAAAAAAAAAAGATAAGAAAAGGGTAAAAAGAGAATTTACCAAAATGAAAAAAAAAAAATAATAAATTATACCCTGGAATTGCAATTTTTTAATAGCAGGGAAAAATTGCTATCCCAAGTGAGATTAACGACCTATCTTTTCTTGTTTTCTTAGCAAGACAATGCTGGCAAACCAAGCAGACCAACAATGTTTTCTTTTTCAATTTTCTTCTCTCTTTCTCTCTCTCTTTCCTTAACACAGAAATAAATGTCGTCACTCATAGCCAACGAAATTTCTGTTTGATTCTCTCTCTTTATAATTACAACAATAATAATAATAATAATAATAAAATCCTTCTTTAATAATAATAATAATAATAAAATCCTTCTTTCATTCGTTCTTTGTTTCATTCGATACCCTCACTTTGTCCATCGATTACTGACTCCCCTTCCTCATTCCCCAACCCCTTTCAACCATGGCCACGAATCCCGTTGGGAAT
>JBBYHK010000002.1:7420288-7430428 GCA_038382065.1 Adansonia grandidieri
TTTAAGACTTTATGTTGATATTTACATTGTTTTCATGTTCTTTTTAAGTTAATAAGAAGAAGGGCTTCGATTTTTCTATTAAAAAATTTATCAGAAAATTGAAAATGTGTAACTCTGCTAAAGCCAGCACTAAGATGGTTAGATTGTTTGCCTTTATATTTTAATTGAAATTTGAATATTTTGATTGTGATAATGCGATTTGTTAAACTTCCTGCTAATTTATCAATGTTTAGGTGCTAATTACAATCACTCAGCTTAATTAACTCAGTTTTACAACGAAAAATGATGTTGAGATGACGTAAGCCAAACTTAATTCACGTCAGCAATGGTCTTAGGCAATCTGTGTGCTAATAAAATAAGAGTCATATAACTTAGTAGGTTGGGTTTTTGTTAAAAGTGGCATTTGAGGTTAATATTCCCAGTATACTAGTATCTAAAATCTAAATTACTTGCTAGTGTTCATTGATGTTGTCATTTAATCTTATTAATTTTTCCCATGTTCTGTATTTGCAGACAAAACTAGAAGTAATGGGAAAGAAAGTTAAGAATGCAACTTTCATATCCGGAATTGAAGCTGGAAAGATTTCGAAAGAGATTCAGAAAGTGGAGAAGAGAAGAATTGTGAAAAGCACACTCTGCAATGAAAGAAGTTCTCGAAGTCACTGCATGGTATGTATGACTTTTTTACATTTTTAATGTCAAAGTAACCTTTTCTTAATTCTCGTTGCTAATTGAAAAAAGAAAAAACTGACATCTGTTCGATTTGCTTAAGATAATCCTCGATGTTCCAACGGTTGGAGGAAGGCTGATGCTCGTGGATATGGCAGGTTCTGAAAATATTGATCAAGCGGGTCAAATTGGATTTGAGGCAAAGATGCAGGTAAAAAATCCATCAGGATTCTCTTGCATCATTTGAGCATATGTTGTTCATACAATGTAATTTCCAGGATTTCTGGGCTTTTTTGTCCACTAAAAGATTTTTATAATTTACCGTGAATGTACCGAAAATTGCAGACGGCAAAGATAAACCAGGGAAACATAGCACTGAAGAGAGTTGTTGAATCCATTGCAAATGGAGATTCTCATGTGCCCTTCAGGGATAGTAAGTTGACAATGTTGCTCCAGGTAAGTTCAAGTAGCCATTAATGTCATTCAGGAAGGTTCATAAAGTATTTTCAAAGTTTGTCTCATGGTCTGCAGACACTTTTTTTTTTTGGTTGTTTCACCAGGATTCTTTTGAGGATGATCAGTCGAAGATTTTAATGATACTTTGTGCAAGTCCGGATCCTAAGGAGATACATAAGACAATTTGCACCCTTGAATACGGAGCAAAAGCAAAATGTATCGTGCGTGGTCCTCATAGCCCCATCAAGGACAAACATGATGATTCTTCATCTGCTGTTATTTTAGGATCCAGGCTAGCTGCAATGGATCAGTTTATAATTAAACTACAGATGGAGAACAAGCTCAGAGAAAGAGAGCGAAATGAGGCGCATAAAGAGCTCTTGAAGAAAGAAGAAGAAGTCGCCGCACTAAGAGCACTTGTCGAAGGGAAGGGTTCCGGGGCAACTGAAGAAGAAATCAACTTGAAGGTAAATGAACGTACACAGATGTTAAAACTTGAGTTGGAGAAGAAACTAGATGAATGCAGGCGAATGGCTGAGGAATTTGTTGAGATGGAAAGGAGAAGAATGGAAGAAAGGATTCTGCAACAGCAAGAAGAAGTCGAGATGCTAAGAAGGCGGCTGCAGGAAATCGAGTTTGAGTTAATCCATCCAAGGGAAGGAAGAAATGGTGAGGAGAATGGGGCAAAGGAGTTGTTAGATGTAAGCAGTAGCAGCTTTGCCAAAAAGCTAATTGGGATTTATGGTGATGAAGTCCCAGGGATGGTTAAGTCAATGGACCTTGACATGGGTGATCCTGAACCACTTGTGCATGATGTTAAACATATGGATAAAGCTGTCAATCAATCTGAAAGTAACATTCAAGGGTTTCCGAATAATCATCCTCAGGCTGCAGATCCTGATAGTTTTGCACTACAGTTTGGTCTGAAAACAGGTCTGAGCACTGTATATGAGGAAGAAGAAATAGAAGAGGATGAAGAAGTGGAGAAGGTGATAATAGAGGAAAAGAGGGTGTGCTCAAGTGGGATAGTTAATGGTTTTAATACAGAGATGTTGGAATCGTCTCCTCTGAAATCTGACTTGTCACCTATACAGCCGGATTCCGATAGAGCCTCTTCAAGACGATTAAGAATCCAAAACATCTTTACACTTTGTGGGAGCCAAAGAGAACTTTCTCAACAATTCAGAACTCCAACACCCGCCAAACCAATGCCTGAAAAAACCGTTGATCCTCATTGGTCCCAAGTTATGATGATTGCTTCAGATAATTCTGTTGAGAAAAGTTTGAACAAGGAAAACGTGCGAGCTGCTTTAATGGCAGCTGGATCCTTGAAGGAGAATCAAAACCCCTCTAATGACAGCACAGATGCCCAGACTGAAGTCTATGTGAAATGGGAAGCATCCAAGGAAAATCCTGGAAAGTTCATCACAACAATAAAAGTTGTAAAAGATGCAACACTTGCCGATCTCCGGAAGTTGATCGAAATCTATCTTGCTGCGGATAATCAAGCTTTCACTTTTCTAGTGCTGGGGGTATGTTATTGTTGAAACTCAATTCATAGTACTAATCTTTGAACTTCAAACATACTGGAGAAACTTACACAACTTTGGCATTTGCTGCAGGATCCAACTGGGGCATCAGTGAAGAAAGAGAATGAAGCCACCATCAAGGCTAACAAACTGCCAGTATGCAACAATGGTTATCTGGCTTGCTTGCGGCCGGCAAAGGGTCTGCAGATAACAAATCATCTCCCTTTGAGTCCCCTACCATTGACTCCCCTGGAAAACAAACTTCCACTCACCCCAAACACTAGCTTCTGTCATCTTCAAGGTGATGATTTATCACCCAAGCTGTCGCCTTACCTCAGTTCGACTCCCTTTATAACTACTCAAAGCTTCCACTAGTGATCGATATTTGCTAGTTTAGATGAAAATGAAATGTTGAATGAAGAATACATGTTCTTATGTATTCTTCTCGGTACCTTTTCAATTATGTTGATATTTGAATCTTTTGTAACACAATTTGTAGTATAATATCTTCTGATTATGGATTGATTGCCTTTCTCCCCTCAATTTCAATTGTGTTTTTTTTTTTTTTTATCTTTTCTAGTTCCATAAGATTTTTTGTAACTTGAAACTGTTTAAAGAAGAGATTATCTCCAACAGCCCAAAGAGCTCTGGAACCATGCCTTTGGAAGTGGCCAACATTCGTCCATTGAAAATAACTATAACTGTTTTTGTGAACCAACCTTATACAATTGTTTAGACTTAGCAATTTATGTATTCTTATATGTTACTATATTTTACAGTATCATATTCACGTTTAAAATACTTTTATAATTTATATAAATTTTGATACGTCAATAATTCATATTGTATGGATTTTGACTTTTGAGATATGTATTTTTGATCGTATCATGTTTTAGTTATTTTATCTGTATCATATTCATATAATCATGTCTAATATTATTGGACATTACTAACGTAAAAACCATCATCTCACGCAAGCATTACGTAATACGTCAAGATCATCACGGATGTAAATTTAACAATATCATAAAAATTACGTAACAAATAAATTATAATATTGAGAATCTATGCTCGTACGTATTCTTAAATATAGTGGGAGCCTCTTGCGTTTTACAATATTGAGAATCTACTATCTCTACAAATTGGCTTTAGAAGATATTTGTACATTTTTTTTTCCCATTATGATGAAGTACTTATTCTCAAGTAATTAAACCACAATGACTCGATATAAAAGCATATTTGTAAACTTTTTTTATACAATTATCTAAAATAAAAGTACATAAACCTTAAACTTTATATTTATAAGTTATTTATTTATTTATTTATTTAAAGGTTTTTTATTTGATAAAAATAAATATAAATAATTTTTATTTTAATGAAACGGTATAATTTTATATTTATTAATAATATATAAATTTATACACTGTTAGTGCATTAAATATAAATATTTTTTTATTTATTTAAAACTCAAAAACATATGTAAATAGAATAGAATTAGGAATTTCTTAACAAGCTGAAAATTGGAATTTTATAGGGTTCATAGGTAAATCAATAATTAATTAAACACACCAAGTTTTTTATTTATAAATTTTATATTTGATGCATTATCAAGCGTATAAATTTTAAACTGATATCACCTACTAATAAATAAAAGTAATATATATTTATTTATATAATTTTTAAATTTTAATTTTTTTGTTTATTAATGAAATACGAGTCTGATCAAATATTGACGATATATAAATTTATTTGCAGAGAATTTCGCAAATATAAATCCTTCTTTTCTTTATTAAAAGACACTTTATTAACATAACTAATAATTTTCTTTTTTTTTTTTAAATTTAATTTTGACACCATAAGCATTGGCATTTGGTTGTTACTAGACTTATTTACGAGTTGGTAACTTATTCGATTTGTACGAAGCCAAATTGAAATAAAAATTTTATAATTTTAATTGATGTAACTCAAATTACGATTTAAATAATTAAAATTTACTTTTTATTTAAATTTAATTATAAATATTAATTTAAAAATAATTTTTTAATATTATTTTAAATAATAAATAAAATTTTAAATTAATTTAAATTTAAAATAAATAAAAATTTTCAGATGGTGACTCGGCTCGGCCATTGTTTAAAGGTAAATAAAATTTTGTAAAGCCAAAATGAAATGGTCATTTTACTATTGAATTATTTTTTTTCACCAAAGAAAGGAAATTATTTCACAATTTTTCTTTTAGTGTTTACCCCTCAGTATAAATAAGTAAAAGACCTTGTGAGTCTTTCTTTCCTTAACGCACAAGGGGAGCTATTATGTTCTTTTGACTGTAAGCAGTTTGTAGGAACTCTCTCTCTAACTCCCTCTCTCTCTTGTTTTATTTTTATTTTTATTAATTTTATTTAATTTCGTTTATCATTTGCTTCTTTCTCAATCGGAATCCAGAGGCTGGGTTTTGATCAGTGAATCTCCATGGGACCATCACGAGCTCAAAGACCCCAAGTCGATACCTCAGAGGAAGAGGTTTTTTTTTTTTTTACCCCTTTCCGTCTTTGAAAAGAGCAATGATCTTTTGTCCTTTTCTTTATTTTTTCTTGTACAAGAGAATTTAATGGAAAACCAACTTGAATTTTTCCTTTCTGGGTTTGTTTGGTTCGGTTTGGGTTAATTTTCTTGTATAAGTTTCCTCTTGAAATGTCAAAGGTTAATCTTGTTCTGCCAACTTTGTCTTTTTCTGGGTCTTTTTTTACTTTTTCTTTTGTGCTGGTTTTATATTGTGAATTTTCTGATATGGATACATGTATAATAAAGTATTTGATCTTTTGAGTATTGTAGATATCTTTGAGTGTTTTGGATGAGATGATACCATGTCTATGCTAAGGTGCCTTTGTTGATTGGTGTTCTGAATTGTGCTTGATTGGATTGTTGTCATTCTGTCATTTTGTTTATAAATATGATGAAATTAAAAAGGAAAATGGAAGAAAAATTAGTTTCGAAAGCACCGAATCGAATAACCAAATAATTGAAGTTGTGTTGAATTATTGCTACTTGCTTTCTTTTTAGAGAGTAAAACTTCTAATTGGAAATATGGTGCATCTGGTTGGATAGGGTGGGAGGGCGGTTGTTCTTCCATAATCTTTCCTTGAAAAACTTGTGCGTTCTTACATAATCTTGTTCATTGACTGCTTTTGCCATGAAAGAGCTCAAGTTCCAAACTCATCGATGAATTCCTTGTTGGAAAAGTAGCAGAAAACATTTGTTCTCTGTTGAAGAAAGATACTCCAGTTTTTGAGTTTATCCAACAACATATGATTTAGTGTTGCTTATTCCAGGTTGTCTTTGTGTGCAGATACCTATTTACTTGAAGCTCATGAAGACGGTGGCCTGTGAAGTTAAACCTAGTGAAACTGTAAAAAATTTCAAAGAATTATTATACGAGCAGGGAATCATTTCTGAGCATATTCAGGATCTTTTCTTTGCTGGTAAACTGCTCAAGGATGGTGAAAGGCTAATTGATCATGGTATTCAGAGGAATGCCACTCTCCATTTATTTCTCCGGAATTTCGATGGAGTGAAGTTACTTGTCAAAATACCATCCGAGCAGAGGACCATTGTGGTGGAAGCAAGGGCTCATGATACTGTCCAAAGTATCAAGTCGTTGATCCAAGTGACAGAGGGGATTGAATTGGAGCAGTTCTCGCTTGTCTATGAAGGAAAACTGCTTGAAGAGGATAGGACTCTGAGCTCTCTCAACATAAAGAATGAGTCGACCATTTGCCTTGTTTTCTGCCAAAAGGATGTGTTGTCGATTTATGTTAAAGCACTAAACGGAGAAGTTGTGAAACTCAATGTGAAGGTTACATTTACCGTAGCTGATGTCAAAGCGATAGCTGAAAGCATGTTGGGTGCCTCGGCAGGCAGTTTGTTCTATTCGGGACAGCAGCTTGACGATTCTAAAATATTGGCTTGTTACAACATCAAGGAGGAATCTATGCTCGAGATTTTGCATCCACTATTTCAAATATTTGTTAAAACCTGGAGCGGGAGAACCTTAACTCTTGATGTACAGCAGAGTACAACCATCCAAGACGTGAAGGACAAGATTTTCCAGAAACTGAAGATTCCTGTTCATCTTCAGAGTATTATATTTGCTGGAAAACGACTTGACGAAGAACGCGATCTGGCAGGTTATGGCATCCAGAAGCACCACACTCTTCGTATGGTTTTTGCACCCTCATCGACCATCATGCATATGAAAGTGAGCGAAATTGGTAGCTGTTTATCTCCCTCATCCACCGTTCGTAATGTGAAAGAAATGATTCGATCAAAGAAAGGATTTCTGGTGAAGGAAATACTATACAGAGAGATGGCATTGCATGATGACTTTTCTTTGGAACGTTATGGCATTGACAGGGAGACCAAATTGGCTGTTGTCTTGTAAACTCTGTGAATGCAAGCAAATGTGAATCTAGCTATTTGGACCAAAGCATTGGCTGTTATTTCTCTGGATGGTATCTGTTTGTGGTTCTGTGTTTGGAACAAGAGAATTGATTAGAAGGGTTGGCTTGAATATGTGTGTGTTTTTTCTATGACTTTAAATTTCTTAAATCAGCAGTAAATAATCTTTTAATCTTTGTTACACATTCTCTTTATTTTCCTTAAAGTACTCGTATCTGACGCATATTCGGATATTAGAATGGGGATATGATTTTATATATATATATATATATGTATATAGAAACTTCGAAAAATTAAGCATATTTATGTCGGAAACATATTCGTATCCGATACTCAATAGCAAGTCTGGATAACATATGGCAGTTAACCGAAGCAGAAATTAACCACCTCCTGAAATCCCATTTCTCTTTGACATGTTCAAAAAACTGAAAGTTTTGCGTTTTCTTTTAACTGACGATTAGGATCGTGTTCCAAGCTGTAAGATTGCCACTGTCCTTTTGAAAACTAGAAAACTTGAGCAAGATGAACGATGGAATGACCTGAAGATTCTACATGCTGTTTTTTCCGCGAACTGATTTTGAATGAGACTGATATGAAACCCCAGACTGCCCATTACGATTTTGATTAATGTTAAAATCTATGTTGATGGGAATAACATTTTGATGCAAAGTTAATCTATATTTATCCGGGTTCTTCATTTTCTTTTAAAAAACATTTGGATCTAATATATTTCGGACATTGATATAAAAGTACGATCCTATAAATATACATGAAAAAAATTAAAAAGAAAAAAAAAATTGATTCACACCATGTAATATAGTTGTTAATGTTCAAAACCTCTAATTTACAAATTACTTTTGAGTCCTCTTAATCTTCGATCTCCTCAAGATTCAAACTCCGTGATATCAGGAAAAGAACTTGGATCTTTCGATCTGGATGAAGACGAAGATCCCTCCGATCCACCACCATACGATCCCTTCGATTTCTTTCGCCGAGACTTTTTCGGGACGTCAGGCAACTCTTGGGAAGATGACTCAGTGCCGCGGCTTGAATTGTGGTGGCGCCTTCCACGGGAAGACGAATCTCGACCAGGGGATTCCCCGGAAAGGTTCGATGAATGCTGCTGGTGGTGGTGGCGCCTAGAATGCTTCTCCGAGACTTTTGGAGAACCCACGGGTGAGCCACTCCCTATTGATGCTTTGCGCCTTGTCGACTTCTTTTGCTTCTCATTGCCGAGCGGTGGCAATAACTCATTATTTCCTGCACCAGGATTCACATTTATGTCTAGGGAGAGAAAGCAGCTTAACAATATTCCGGAGGTCAATCGCACCGTAGTTTAAATTCTTTTAAAATTTTTTATTTAAATTTAAATTTAATTTGATTTGACCTGAATTATTATTTAAAAAATATGAAAAAAATTATTCTTATATTAATATTCATATAAATATATATATATTTTTATACTAAAATTTAAATATTTTTAAATTGAATGAATTTACTGAAAAAACAGAAAGGATCAAACCTGCAGGCGAAGGCTTTACTTGTAGATTACTATTTAATGGAGTAGATGAGAGCTCTGGAGCAGAACTGAACTCACTCATCTGCATGGATTTCAAAGAAAACAGACAATTTTCATATTTTCGCACTTAAAACATAGAAAACAGATTGTTTCATCATTATGATTTCTTTAAGTTGCCTCATCTCCGAAACTGCCTGACTTAAACAAGCCATTAACATGATAATTAGGATCTAAATAGCGATCGAAACACACTTTGATGGCTGATAATTTTGCGGTTTCGGAACCATGATATCATTCTTTATGTTCAAAACCATGATAAATACAACATTATTGAGAACAGGTCCGTAACCGTAATTTAAACGGTAATGGTTGGAAAAAAAAAACGGAGATCATACCCAGCTTGGCTTATTGGCAGAAGGACCATCCATACCAATATGAGCAACATGTTTAACATCTGTAGGAAGCCCTATTTGCATTTCTGGTTCTTTTTCATCCTCTGCAAAATCGTTGATTAATGTGTTCCAATAACTCAAAACATTATTTAACATGATGAAAATTCTCATTTTCATAAAGGGGGAAAAAAAAAAAGGAGGATTTTATGGGAAAAATCTGGGGTACTCACCAAACATGGCCGAGATGTATTTTAATCCTCTCAGAAAACCCTTCATTTTTGCTGTCTAACAATGACGGATCCTTTGGCAATATAAGTACTAAAAATCTTCCTCCCCCTAAAGTAGAAGATGCTCGTTTTCTCAGAGGTGAAGTAAAATGAAAGCAAGAATCTATTCCCCAATCTGTTTTCGTACACACACACACACATTTATATATAAGGAGAACATAAATTGAAATGAAAAATTTTAAAAAAAAATCAAGTTCATGAAGAAAAACTGCTTTCAGCTGACGACGAAAGAACTTTAGTCTCTTCAGAAATCTTGAAAATAAAAAGTAAATCGTCAAAATATTAAAGGAATTATTATAGATTAGTGATAAACAAGCATGAAATCATACCTCTAAATTATGAATCTGAATCTCTTCGTACATTAAAAATAAATAATAGTGATTCATGTGGGGATATCATGGAGGAAATCAAATCAATTTGCATCAGAAAAATGATCCAAAACTATAGGAAAATATCCAAAAACAAGAAGGAAAGGAGAAGAAGAAGAAGAAGAAGAGGAGATTGAACTCCTTCAAATGTTTGATTGTTGTTTGCTTTGCAATCAAGAAAAATGAGAGGGGGAAAGATGAAGATCCCTCCCAATGGGAGGCATTGCCTATTTTTGGTTTTCTTCTTTTTATAAACGGGGGTGTTCTTTTAATGAATGCGAGGGAAAAACGGTTAAAGGTAAATAAATGGCAAATTGGCAACGGTGAGTTGGTGGGATTTGGATCAGTTTAGTTAAAAATTAGGATTAATTTTATATCCGTATTTACTTTAAATTTTAATTATTTCAGATTTAAATTATTTTAGCTTTAAATCATTTCGAATTTAGATAATTCATATTTGAATTT
>JBBYHK010000002.1:7463606-7522584 GCA_038382065.1 Adansonia grandidieri
TCTTTCTATATTTTTAATACATACATATTAGATTATATATATATATATATATATATATATTGGAAAAATGGATGTTAGGTGGAACGGAACAATTTTGATAGATGCTTGATCCGCTTTGCTCCACTTGCTTTTAAAATTATCTCTCGTTTAGATACTCTATATATATCTTTTATATTTTTAATACATATATATTAGATTTTATATATATATATATATATATATATAGGAAAAGTGGATGTTAGATGGAGCGGAACAATTTTGATAGATGCTTGATCCACTTTGCTCCACCTGCTTTTTAAAATTATTATCTCTCGTTTAAATACTCTATATATTCTTTTTATATTTTTAATACATATATACTATATCTAATATATATACTAAAATCATGTATATACTAATATTATATGTTATATGTACTGAAGAATTATATATATTAAAATTATGTTCGTAAGTAAATTATGATTTTTTTTACCATATTAAATTAAAAATAATTAATAAAAAAATAAAATAAAATGTCATAAAATGATTATAAATGTAATCAACGTTCATAGAGATTGAACATCCATACAAGATTGGAGCGGAAGTGGATAATGCAATTCCTGTTCACTCCATTACAATCCCCAATTGTGGCTTTTAACCAATATTTAAAAAGCAAAATTGAAGTCAGACCAGTGAGAGTTTCGGGTTATCAGTTCATCAATTTGACTTATTCAATTGAATTGGATTGTGTAATTAAAAAAAATTAAATATTAAATGTAGGAAATACTTAATATATATAGTTAATCAGTATGGTTTTTAACAAAGATCCAATGGGTTAAACATTTAAATCTCATTGTTTAAATACTTTTTAAAGAAAATAAAAATAAGTTTAAATATGGTTTTTCTAGTTTTATTTTATTTATAACATACGCCGTGCCAAACTAGATGTTGATTTCTAGTTCAATCAATTGATTCCTAATTTAACTAGATGGTCCGATTTTTTCAACCAAGCTTTTTCTAATTAGGTGTGAGTTGTAATTAGAGGTGGCAAACAAGAAGATTTGGGTTCAATCCGTCTTAGATCAAGCGAATTCAAGTTTGGATTTGTGATTTGTTTTATTTTAGGTAGTTTATATGAATATGAGATGTAACTAATTCAACATGGTATTTATTTCAACATCGTGTCCTTTGGGTTCAACTTTTTTTTTCGAGTTCAAGTTTTTAACTTTTTCATTAATCGGATTCAAGCAGACATGAGTTCGGAGGTTTTCTTGAACCGCAGTTCAATCTATGTTGGTTTTGCCAACTCAGTGGACAAAATTCAACCTCAGGGCATCAAAGGAACAAAAATGGCTCATGACGTTCCTTGGAATATATTTGATCAAGGGTATTGTAGACGGTGAAGGATGGGATTTGTAAACCGCCATTGCAGATTTTATCGTAAATGTGATTTTGAGTGTTACGAACATTACTCACCGCAGCTATTACAGATTTGAATTTTGTAGTATTTCAAAGAATTTGATAATATTACAACGTTAATTTGACTATCACAAATATAAATTTTGTAGTATTTTAAAAAATTTGATAATATCAACAACGTTAAGTAACAAATATGATACGAAGATTATAATTTTTGTTACATCGCAATTTCAATGGGTAACGATCCAATTTTCAAATTATGGCTATTAATAGATCATGAACATAAAATAATAAAATTTGACTATCAACATTTTACGGTTAAAATCGAAAATGTTACTTCGAGATATAGTTGTTCCATGAAAGTGTTGTTACAATGAAATACTTCATTATATGCTTTAAATTATCTTAGAATATATAAAATTTGACACATTCTTAAATCCATGTCAGGTATGCGTTATTTTTTTTTTCATGTTCTGCCTTGTTTCATAACGTGTTTTTATGTATGTTTTTGTGTCTTAGTGTCATATAATCGTATCATATTAAATGTTGACAAGTCTGATTTACGATTATAAGCAAGGCAGTTAGGTATTAATGGCTAGCAAAATGATGTGATTAAAGGGTACCATGAGAAGGCCATTATGATAAAATAATTCGTAGTTTTTTTTTTTTTGGGTACGAAGAAGGCCATAGTTCAAGTAATCCAAGAATAAAGTAAAAGTTATAAACATTAAAATTCAAATTCTATACCTACTAAACGCTATCTTTTAAAGATCTATATGAATCTCCTAAGCTAAGCTCTGGTTTAATGATTCATAGTTACTTTTGTAATGAACCAAATATGATAATTTTCTATGCCGATCTGGTGAACCGAATACATTACTGTGAACTTGACTTCGGACATCGTGTTTCATGAGGAACACCTAGAATTTCATGAACCAGACAGCTTGTTTAAGTGTTTATTGCCGGCTAAAATGTCAGAAATATATGAACAATTCCCTCAAGTAAAAGAGTATTCATCTCTTTCTTTTATGAGTCTAAAGATGCATCACAGTGGCAAGAAAACTGGAAAAATGTACAACAAGAAGGGAGTCGAAAAGTTTACCCAAGGATGAACTTCCGAGGATGAACTACTTCTGGAGATTGTTGTGTCTGGAATCCAATAACGGACACGGATATAAAATAGTAACTGTTTGCAGATATCACTGTAGTGTCGCTGAGATCGCCATTAGAATTGGAAATTGTGTCCCCTCAACTACAAGCAAATCCTTCCTAGCAGATGTCAGATGCAATTTATTTCCTTTTCCCACTCCCTATTGTCAAGAGCTCGAAGCTCCGGAAGGCCTCGTCACGACCACCTCTTGTGGCTGCAGTACGAGTAAAAGACGAACTGGCATTCGAAGCCGGGTTGAACTCTGTGCGTCGTGACAGGCGACCACTGGTTGAGACTAATCTGCCAGACCGATTCTCACTAGGCTCACCAGAGGTAAGCCAACTGCTTGATCCAACAGGCCTCTTTGAAGTACTACCGAAAAGGTTGCTCACGACATCCTTAGACGATGGCAAGTCCTCGGAAGATCGGTATCTAGACTGATCACCATGCAAACCATGGCCAGATCTGTTCTGTCCAGCAAATGCCTTGACTGCACCAGAGAACCTTTCCCGAATTTCTTGGCCATCTACAGGAAATTAAGATATGTGCCAAGAATTGTAAGTTAGCTAATTAAAGAGAACAACGTCAGAACTTGAGCAAGTCAGGCTATATTGCTCCGACTTTTCATTTTTGTTGACGTGCCCATGTCCGACACCCATGTTAGACGCATATCTGGATATGAGCATCGGAATATGATCCTCCAAAGATGCTCCAAATACTTGAATATCTAGGGAAAAATTGAAAATACCCATGCTGGACGCATCCCCGTGTCCGACACAAGTTCAAGAACCATAGAAGTCAGGTGTCTCAAATACAATTAGTTATGCCGAAAATTTTATCACCAGCTAAATTATCAGAATATATTCTCAAACCAGGCTGAGAGAAGGAACAAGACCTGAAGGCCTTTCGGTTCTTTCAGCCGATACTCCTGGCGGATTTAAACCCGGCTTTGGGCTTGGCTGTTCCAGAATGACAAGAAACATGGTATAAGAATCCTTAATGAGGAAATAAAATTTGTCTGTCCATTGAAAATTGAGGCCGGCAAGTTAAAGATCACTTACCCTTATTCTTGAGCTTGACCCAACCTGTGGATATCTCAATATGGTCCAATCAAATACAAGATCGAACTGATAACCTGCATCAGTTAGTTGTCAAAATCAATTAAGTTGGGAGTTCATGATGATGAACAAATGAGAATGATTTGATTTTCAAAATTAAAAAAATTAAGAAGGTGAGCAATATTTGAACAGTGAGACTTAAAAGTAAAAAGTTAACCTTCTCGAATGAAAAGGTCCCGGAACAGCCTCTTCAGGTATGAATAATCCGGTTTGTCTTCAAATCTTAGCGATCGGCAATAATGAAAGTACGAAGTGAACTCAGAAGGAAATGATTTGCAAAGGACCTGAAAATGACATATTATTTGTCAGACATACATGGTCTTCAATTTATCGAACATGAAGAGAAGTCGCAGGAAACTTTTTTTCACCAACTTCCGATTAACCAACTTATTATGGCCTGGTCTTAGATATTTGGATAACAGAAATTCATAGCAATAACATCAAGTGATGGTACCTCTATGGGAGTAAGCATCTTCTTTTCACTAATCTTGTCATACTTCTGCTTTTTGGTGTTGGCTTTCAAGCCCTGCCATGGAAGGCTGGGAAAGAACACGAAACTAAGTTAACAATGCAACTCAACATTTAAAAGGTTTGTGAAGCTATGTTACTCGAACTTAGGCATGATTGTCGAACATGGGTATGTATCCAACGCGGGTATGTTCAATTTTTTTAAAGATTTCCATGAATTTGTAGGGTTCTTACAAGATCATATCCCATGCCCATATCCATATATGCGTCGGAGACCGGTGCCAGACAAGGGTACATTAAAAAAAATGAAAAGTCGGAGCAATATAAGCGTGACGTAAGCAAACTAATTATTTGTTCAACCAACCTTCCCCTCAAGAAATACACAAGCACATAACCAAGAGATTCCAAATCATCCCTCCTGCTTTGCTCTGCAAGTTATGTACGGCACAGTCAGATTACATATAAGCCAAAATAATCCGTGGCGACAGGTGTTTGCTGAAAATAAAACTAATATCGATATTAGATGAAGTTCGCTCACCGACACCAAGGTGAGTGTTAACACTAGCATATCGAGCTGTTCCTGTAAGATTCTTGTTTTCCCTATAAGAAAAATTCAATAACTTAACGAGTGTCCTCGGCTTAAAAAAATTGGCTTACAAAAAAGAGAAAAACTAGTATAATATGACGTCCATGTGGGACATATAAAATGATTTCATTAAGTGTACTGCACATTCAACATAAGGGCTATCCTTTTTTGGAAGAATTGAAAAATGATGACCAAAGCTAAAAGCATAATTAGTATCAAGTTTGTTTTCAAAGTAGGTAATCATGAAACCAAATTGTAAGGCACTCTTTAACTGTAGCAATCAAGAACATGTATGCCTTAAGTATGCTGATGAGTAATGACATAACAAACGTAAATTTTAACTATCCCTTGTTCCTCAAAGCCAAATAGTCTTTTTCATAAGATATTGGAAGAATTTAGTTAATGCCAAATAGGCTTTTTAAATTGATGAGCTATCGACAATAGGAAATATCAAATACTAGAAATAAAAACATTAAAATTTATTACCTGTATGGTATGTGTTTGTGTGTTTGAAGATCCCAATACTTTTTTGCTAGGCCATAATCAATTATGTATACCTGCAGTGAAGAAGAGGAAACATTGGAATTAGGCTTATGTTACTCGGACCCAGGTGCGAGCCGGCTACAGGTGTGTGTCCGATACGGGTATGTTTAATTTTTGTTTTTGAAGTTTTTTTCATGTATTTGAAGGATCTTTGGAGGGTCATATCCCCATAACCTATGTCCGAACATATATCAGACACAATACTTCAAGAAAAATGAAAAGTCAGAGCAACATAGAACTAGGCACAACAAAGCAGGACATCCTGTCGAATAATTGACTCGAATGATACTGTTATGTCAAAGCTGAATTTAAGCTAAGGGAAAAAAGATATTTCAAATGGAATATAAAATTGTGTGAAAATCGTATCAACATGATCTCATGCACTATCATATATTTAAAATCCAAAAAGCGAATAAGCAAAAACATGAAGAAATAAAAAGAACATGCCTGATTTGCTTTGCGCCCTAAACCCATCAAAAAGTTATCAGGCTTTATGTCACGGTGAAGAAAACCACGAGAGTGCATATATTCAACTCTATTTATCTGAGGAAAAACAAGAATTAGTAAGGCAGTCAACTGAAAGATTAGAGTTTCCAGAAAGAGATGGCATACTCACTAACTGATCGGCAAGCATTAAAACTGTTTTTAAAGAAAGTTTCCGATTGCAATAGTTGAACAAATCTTCTAGGCTTGGTCCAAGAAGATCAATAACCATAACATTGTATTCACCCTCAACTCCAAACCATTTTAAATGAGGAATACCCACTGCACAAATAAAAGATAGTAAGAAAAACTTCTCACCATCTCCAACTTACCATAATACAAAGATAAACACACACACAAAACTTTATTGCCCAAACTCTTAATTTTTCTTGAAGTACCTCTTTCCGATGCATATCCGGACATAAATATCCAAATATGACCTCGCAAGGATACTCTAAATACATGAAAAAATTTTAAAAATTGAACATACCCAAGTCAAACATATACTATATCAAACATTCAACACCCGAATCCAAGTAACATATTATATTTTATATATACACGCGCGCGCGCACACACACACACACACAAATAGAGAGAGAAAGGGATGAAACTTACCCCCTCCTTGAAGAAGAATGTACAGTTTTGACTCATAGTGAAGTTGGGGATGTTTGGTCTTGACAGATTCCTGGGAAAAAGGAGAATACATATTGATAACGGATTCGAAACTTCAAACATCAGCAAGCTTATGAAATTCGATTAAAACATCAAATCGAAAAAGAAACAGCAGAAGTGTGACTACAATCTAACAACTCAACTTGTAAAGAAAATTTTCAAGCACTTAAGTAGATCATCTAAAACTATCAGCTTGAATAATTGATCCCTATATTAGCAGCAATGTTACACATTGTACCTATAAAAATACTCGAAAGAAATCATGTCCGTACAATTTTTTTGCCTAAATCCTTGCCCTCGTTACAAAAGTAAACAATATAAAGGAATCTCCAAAAATGCCTTTGTAGCCGCATATTGTTATCTTCATAGCAACCTTGAACTATGTTGCTCTGACTCTTCAATTTCTTGAAGTACCCGTGTCTGACTCCATGTCAAACATATTTTCGGACATGGATATGAGGATATGACCCTCTAAGGAACCTCCAAATATGTAGAAAAACTTAGGAAAAAAAAATTGAACACAACCATATCGGACACAAACCTCAATCCAAACCCACACGTAAGTCAGAGTAACATAGATCTTGAACTAATAACTACTTTACAAAAACAGAAAACTTGCTATTTGATTTTCTTCAATTTCATTTGCATAAAAGAACTGCTTGGAACTAAAAAATCACAGGTGCCACCAGATCTACTTTTTAAGATGTAGCTATACAAACATTAAATCGAGCATCTCCGTAGTAGCACATGCATATACATAAATAATGAACTAGTTTACACCCTCGATAGGAGATAAATGATACGAAGTACTAGGCATCCAAATGAAACATAAACTAAAGCATCACAACAAGACATCAAACACTATTGCAATAATCCTCCGCTAAATTATGGATGTAGCTATGCAAACATTAAATTGAGTATCTCCATTATAGCACATGCATATGCATAAACTACTGAACTAGTTTAAACCCCCCAAAAGCAGATAGAAGTCTCGCGTAATATGCATCCAAATGAAACAAAAACTAATTCATCATAATATAACATCAAACACTAAATCACAAAAATCATCGGCTAAAATCGACCATATTTTTTTTGCATAATCTAGCGATCAACCAATAAACTCTTAAGAAACACAAAAAGGAAACAACACCCCCCCACCCAAAAAAAAGGGGGGCCAAAAACAATATATGCCAAGCATTACCAGCTTAACAGCCACTTCTTCTCCACTTTGTACATTAACGCCTGCAAAACAAAATAAAAAACACCAAAATCAACAAAATAACAATAAAGGGGGAAAAAGGAAAACAAATATTAAAAGAAAAAAAAAAGCAAAATCTTAATACCTAAATAAAGTTCACCAAATGATCCACTACCAATCTTTCGACCAAGCTTGAATTTTCCACCAATAATATGCTCCATGATCTAATCTTACACAACTGTATAACAATAATAATTACAAAAAAAAAAAAAAAACTCTTAGTTCACTCTGTTAATATTGAAAAATAGACTCAATACCCTTCTCTGTAAACTAACTCTCGGATCCATCAAAATTCTTATCTATCAACTCCAAACCCTTGCAGTGACTAAAGGAATAAACAAAGGGTGAAAACTTGATTGAAAATCTATGAAATACCCGTTAATCAGCGAACCAAAACAAGCGTTTTGGAATCATCAAGCTGCATTTTCTAGGTGGGAAAAAGTAAAGAGAAAAGTCGGTTTATTTTCATATAAGAGATAAAACAAAAACCGAGTATTACAAGGGAAAGAAAAGGTATATTTCAATTTCCCCAGAAAAAGGGAATATACTGCCGGGAAAAATCTAAAAGGAACAAATTTATCGGCGAGAAATTGGGTTGTGGTCTACCAATCTGGGTTAAGGACAAGGATTGAATCTCTCGGGAAAATTCTCTAGATGAGATAGAGAAAAAGAAAAAGGGATGACTAAAAAACAGAAAGTTGGCCGACGACATTACGACGACATTAGGTGGATATATATATGTTTGATTAAATATTACGTTTAATTTATGTATTTATATTATTTTTTATATTTTATCATATTAATTATAATAAAAATAATATATATTTATATAAATTTTTGATATAATAATAATTAATATTATATAAATTTTAAAAATATTTTTATATAATATCATATTATATCATATTTTAATTATTTTATAAATATTATATTCGTATTATTTTATTAAAAATTCTTAGATCTTAAGTTTATTATAATAGAGAGAAAATGATAATTTGTATGCTTGTTATATTTATATATTTTATAACATTATTAAAATAATTTATGTTTATATAAATTTTAATAAATTAATAATTTATATTATATTATATTATATTTTTTATATTTTTAATTATTTTTAAAATTATATCTAATTTTGGGCCTTGTTTGAGGTGCTATTAGACAATATCAAGAAAAAAATATATAAAAAAATAACCTTGTTGGTTGGTTTACATAGGTGTCCTTTTATGGTTTGGCAATAATTTTATAGGCATAGAAAACATATATTTTTGAACACGAAATAAAATATAATATGATCTAAATATAATATAAATATATTAATATATTAAAATTTAAATAAAAAATTATCAATATATTAAAAATATAAATATATATAGTATTTTAAATATAATTTAATAAAAATTAAATATAATACAAATAGATAAATTACTTAATTTATGAGTTACCATTACAGCTACCAAATTAAGCATTTTTGGTTTACTTACATAATACTAAACTTCAAAAAAATCCCATGGTTGTAGCACAAATCACTTAATTTTCTTATACTTTAAAGATTGATACTTACTCTTCTCTTGTAGTTTTCGTTTTATCTAAAATGTATTTAACGTGGTTAAAAATTTATTTAAAATATTTGATTTATCTTTATCACTTTAAACAATCATTGATAAGATTTTTAAAAGTAAAACATATATTTAAAGGCGTTCGGCATATTTTGTATAGAATAAACTGCAGAGATAATAAGTAATAATTTTTAGAGCACAAATAATTAAATGATTTTAGTTAAAATGATCAAGGGTTTTTGAAGTTTACCCCATATCTAATTAGCAAATTTGGAACATTCAAAATCAAAATCTTTTAAAGACTTTTAGAGTTGTTGTGGATTTCGAATTCGGTCCATTAATCGAACAATTATCAATTAAATTAATCAAATAATACTATTTTAATCGCTAATTGAAACGAATTATAATAGGTTTACTTTTAATTGACTAAAGTTATTTCTTTTAATTTGATTGATTAATCAAATTAGTCGAACTTCAATATTCTACTACGATTCTACGAATAACTTAAAATCATATTTTTAAATCTTAAATTTTTAATTTTTCATAATTCAAATAAATATCATCATCTAACAAATATTCAAGTGCTAAACATAAAAAATATATACATTCATAATAAATTAAAAATTTTAATAATATAAAATTTAAAATATCTAATAAAGATTAAAATATTAAAATATTAATTATTTTTGAATTTTGAATCAATTAATAAATTTTAAAAATTTTATAATAATAACAGATAAAAATCTTTTTCAATTAATTTATTAATAAAAATAAATTTAATTTTATTTATTAATTCGATTTTAATTAAAATATGCACATCCTAATCATTCTTGTTACCTTTTTATATAGATATTTCATATGTATACCTTGATTTTAAATTGTTTTAATTTTCAAAAAATTGTGACAGATGATTAAACTTTGGCTTCACTCCACCATTATTTATTCATTATTGGAAATTTCCTACCAATAAGAAAGCAGTTGAAGAGGTTTGGTCAGGGGAAAGGGAAAAAGAAAGACTTTTTATAAAGTGTATCAAGTAATATTAGATATAATATAATTACATAAAATAAGTATGACGTAAAAATAATTAAAATATAATATTAAATATAATAATGTAAAAATAATATTAATATAATATAAATATATAAATAATATAAATTATTAATTCGTTAAAATTTATATAAAATATAGTTTATCTTAATTATAATATAAAAGTATACAAATATAATACGAATATACGAATTATAAGATTTAAAGTTAAAAAAATATCAAATATGATAAAGCAAATAAAATAAAATACTTAATAATTCGTATATTCGTATTATATTTATATATTTATTATATTATAATATTATTAAAATATTTTATATTTATATAAATATTAATATATTAATAATAAATATTATATAAAATTTAAAAAATATATATTTATTTTATTATATTTATCTTATTTTATTTATGTTATATCTATAAAATAAGAATTGACTGACGTAGGGAGATATTAAATTGCCAGTCAGCCTTCACGTCTGTCTCCTCAGACAAATTGAATCAAATATTCCTTTTCTTTTTAGTAACATAATGATGAGAGTCACTAAAAAAATATCTGCACAGAGCCAAAGCAAGCTTCTATCACTAAAAATATACTAAAAGTATTTATATTATAGTAAAAAAATATTTTAATTTTTATATTATTAATTTTAATATTTTAATTTTTATATTTTTAAAATATAATAAATAAAAAATAATTAATAAAATTAAAAAATTATTTTAATATCGATAAAATATTGATATATTATATTATGTGAAATTTTAAATTTTACGCAAAAAGATAACTCAAATTTGACTTTAAATCTAAATTTATTTTTATTTAAAATTTAAAATTTCATATTACATGATATGTCAGTATTTTATTAACATTTAAATAATTTTTTAATACTTTTAACTATTTTTATTAATTTATTATAATTTTAAAAGTGACTAAAATATTAAATTTAATAATATAAAAATTAAAATATTTAATTTATTATAATACAAAAATTTATAATAAATTTTTATTACTTTTTTCAGTGGAGTATAATTGTTGTGTATTAAAAAATATATAATTGTGCTAAAAAATATAATTGTTGTGCAGCTTTAAAGGGTTGGTAACTGAATTGACCTTGGATTTTTATTTGTTGAAAGTTTTGTGGTCCAAATTACACCAATTTATCTTTGTTTTTCTTCACCCATTTCGGCTGCATGTTGAGAAATTGGGCTAAATTAAGATCAAAGTAAACACCCATTTAATTCTTGATTAAGTTTGGGCCACAACTATCAAAAGGCCATAAAGTTTAAGAGTCCTTTTAAAAGAAAAAATTAGGAATCATCCGAAATAGATTTGATAATTTTATATTTATATTATTATTTTATATTATAATTATATTTAAGATATATTATATATTTATATAAATTTTAATATGTTAATAATTCGTATTGATAAATTTTAATATATTTATGTATTTTTTTATATCATGTTTTAATTAATTTTTTATGTCATGTCTGAAAAAGTTAGTTATATTTTCTAATAATTGAGACAATGTCCAAATTAAATTAAAAAAAAATTAGAAAATGCAAATGAGAAGTCAACTATTTTAAATGGTTATGACCAAACAAAAACACTGTTTAAATGGTTCACCAGGGGGAAAAGATTATCCATATCAAGTAGGAATTGTAGCAAGCAGCAAGGGATGGAAAAATAAGATAGAATTGGTCTGTTAGACTTGTTTAATCAAAAATCAAAAGTTTGATCGAGAACTAGATGTTAATTGAATCAGCTTAAAAATAATCTAATCAGTAAAAAAATTAAAAAAACATTTTTTTGTTTTTTATTTTTTGAAAAAAATATATTTCTAAAGGATAAGATTTCGACTTATAATCTTTGAAATTTATATTAAAAAATCATATTATTAAATCAAAATGCATATTTTTATTAATTATTTACTATTTTTATTACCAATTTAACATTAAAAATATTTTTTAATATTTAAAATGATTTTAATTCAAACTAATCAATTTAATTAATTCAAGTAATTAAATTAATTGAATACTAACTAAAGGTCACATCGGTTTGACTTAAAATAAAAGCTTTTAAGTCTGAAATCTAGGTAAATTTAATATTTGGGAAATGCAGAAATGTTCTCTCATTGGCACTTAGAAAAGATGAAATTATAACACTGTCGCAAGCAACCTTTTCCTCTTTCTTTTCCAGATTGTAGTAATTTTAACCTATCCCCTATTCCTAACAATTTAAATCAAATACTATTTTCTAACAATTTAAATCAAATACTATTTCTAAATTGAAAGAATTAAGATTTAATGGCTTGGTTTAGAGTTATTCATGAATGGAACCAAAAGTGATGAAGCAGGTAAGCGAATACAGTCAACAGTGAGATACGTGTTAAAGGAAAAGGATGAGCATATTATTCTTCTCCTTGATTTCCTACAGCCCATTCTAGTTGCTAAGTAAGTCTGCGAAGTCATCACCATAGATTTCAATTTAGGATGGCAAATGCAATGGGCTTAAACAAATAAATTTTTATTTGTTTTTTTTTATTTATTTTTAAGTTTGTTCGTGTTCGGTTCTTATTCATTAAGAATTTTAAAATTATGTTTATGTCCACTTTGTTTAAAATTAAATGTGTTTATATTCATCGAATACTTTATTTATTTATAACCTTAAATTTCATTGCGAATTGTCCTTATTTTAAAATTGTCTAGATTACGGTGATCGTTGACAAGTTCATCGCATAAGCCCATTTTATTTTCCTCTCTCATCCTTTTCAGCATTAAAAGTGGCTAGAATGTACCTCAATCATATTTATAAATTGCATGAGACTCCCAAATTATCATGTTTGACATAGACAAAGTCTTTAGTAGTAACGTGTGCAAGAGATGATAAAGTTAGCGGAATTTATGGTTCATTTGAGTACAACTTATTATCTAGAATGAGGTTGTCAATCTGAGAGATTGAATTAATGTTAGAGAAATATCTTAGGTGTATGTGCTTTGTCAAACCATAATACTTGGTATATTTGGTTTCTTTTAGTAGGATGGTGGTACAACAATAGTAATCATACTATAAACATCTAATTTTGTTTGGGCTTCCAAAAGAATTAATTCATCTTGGATTCTTGATCATTGGTAACAACGTCTCTCAATACCCTAGTATGAATGGTAAAGCCTAAAGATCAAGGCGAGCAAATGGAGATTGTTGGAGGAGTAAAACAATAAATTTCTTGCTCTGATGTATTGGATTCGCGTTCGACATATCACAACATATTTTTTTTTAGGAGTAACTCCATTCAAGGCACTAAATGGATACCAATCTCTGAGTTTAGCTTGGGATGCTAGTTCCTTGGCCAATATCTCTATTGCAGAAGAGTTACTAAAGAAAGAGAACAATTGAGGATGCTGCTTTTTGACTAGCTAAAAGGCTCAAAACATAATGACATAATACGCTGCTAAACACAAGCGAAAGGTAATTCTAGGTGAAAGACAAAGTTTACTTAAAATTTCAACCTTGCAAACAAACTTCCCTAGCCTTAAGAAAGAACCTTAAATTGTCCTATAGATAATTATGGATCCTACCCTGTAATTGCAAAAACAGAGTCAGTGGCTTATAAGGAATCTCTGCTAGAGATGTTGCATTCACTATTTCAAATATCTGTTACAGCCTGCAATGGCAAAAGTTTAACTCTAAACATACAACAAAATATTGTTTTTTATAGCTACTGGAGAATCATGGAACGCAAGGTCTTTTGGGTCCATCTCTCCTTACTAAATCTCAAGAGACTAGCACAGCAACTCACTGCTATGGTCTTCCACTTCAATCGGGGATGATTCTTGTGACTCAACTCAGGCTTTCTTGCCTTTTTTTAAGTCCTTTGCCACTTAGACTACCTCTAGGTTTGAGTTTTCACTATTTCCTGTGTTGTCTTGGCTTTTTTAAAATAGCATGTTATGAGCCATCAAAACCATGCAGGCTAAAGCTACAAGAAAAAGGTTTTGAGAAAACAATAATAGACGAAGAAAAAATTCCATGGGATTACATTTTGATGTAGTGGTAATGCTTATCTAATTTACAAATTACTCTATTCTTCTTAAGCTTCCATCTCCTCAGGATTCAAGCTCTATGATTTCAGGCAAAAAATTCGGAGTTTTTGATCTTGATGATGACGAAGATGCCTCTGATCCTTTTGGTTTCTTTTTCTGAGATTTTTTTGGGATGTCAGCTAACTCTTGCGAAGATGATTCACTATCACGACTTAAATTCTTATGTCTCCTTCCATGGGAAGATGAATCTCGACTTGGTGATTCCATCGAATGGTTTGATGAACGCTGACGCCTAGAATGCTTCTCGTTGGTTTTTGGAGAACCTGTAGGTGAGTCATTGCTTGCTAATGGTTTGCGCCTTTGCTTTTTTGGCTTCTCATTAGCAAGAGGTGGCAATGAGTTTGGATTTCCTACAAGAAAATCACATTATGGAAGCAACTTATCGATATTTCATATAAAATCCCAAGTCTGAATCTAATTGGTTCATGTAAGCACTCTTAAAAGTCCGCATCTATTGGATTTAGGCAATCTCTTTTTTTTTTTATTTCCAGACCGTGACTTCTTTACAATATCGAACAATAAGCACATTTACTTTGTTGCTGATGAAATTAAATCTTAAAATTAAATTCTTGGCTAAGCTAAAACCTAAACAAAAAGAACAAAATATGCTATTTTCAGAGTTCAATTGTTAAATTGAATGATTATTAAGAGCATGTTTTTTAAAAAAACATAAATATAACAAACCTGAGGCCGAAGGCTGCACTTGTAGATGACCATTTAGAGGAATTGATGAGAGCTCTGGAGCAGAATTGAAATCACTCATCTGCATCGTTTTGGAAAACCAGGTGATCATCCTACTTTCTCACTTAAGATAGAAGGCATATGTTTGACCTTGATGATTATGGTTTCCTCTTTACCACAAATTCAAAAATAGTTAAGGCCATGCTTGTCTTATTTCTACCAAGATCACAAAATTCAATCATGTCACTAACCATCTTAAATAAGCTTCGTCAACGCAAGAAACAGGAATTTAAATTGTAGCAGTAGGCGAGTTTTCAATTGTGTCATGTTTATTTTTGTTATCATAGTTGTGAGTTTTTTTTTTTCATTTTTCACATTTTATTGTAAGAAATAGTAATTATAATTATGATCTTAAATTTTTTCTTGATTTTTTATAATAGTTTATGATGTTTCATGACCTTTTAATTATACAAAAAACTTATTTATAAGTTATAAATTTAATCTATACTCATGTAATTCATGGTCATGACTTTGACCGTTTTGAACTACTAACTATTTACACCTAAATTGCAATGTATTTCAATGATCAAAAAATCAAAATCACAAAATAATAATCGTAACATTGTATTGCTATTGTTGTTTAAATTCCCAACATTTAAATTTCCATGTTCTTAACATGGTAATGGTATATGCAAAAGGAAAAGAAAATTTTGACATCATACCCAGCTAGGCTTATTGGCAGAGGGACCATCCATGCCAATATGGGCAACATGTTTTACATCTGTAGGAAGCCCTATTTGCATTTCTGGTTCTTTCTCATCTGCAAAATTGTCAATGTCTTTCTACTTAAAATTGATTGCATTTGAATAATATTTGAAAAATGAATGTTATATAATGTTGAAAATTCTATTTTCATAAAAATAAGGATTATAAAATTTTGGGTACTCACCAAATAGATGGGAAATGTATTTTAAACTTCTTAGAAGACCATTCATTTTTTCTTTTGTCAATAATGGTAAATCCTTTGGCAATGTGAATCTGAAAGCTTCCTGGCCAAGGCAGAAGATGATTGTTTTCTCAGAGGTGAAGTAAAAAAGAAAGCCCACAATCTCTTTTGGTACATCATATAAAAGAAAGAGAACACAAAATTGCAATGAAAAGTAAAATATATATCATGTCAGAATTGGTTTAATAATGCTATTGACAGTTGGTGATGAAGAAAGTTTTGTTAATATAAAAGAGGTTGCAACTTGAGAATAAAAGAAGAGATTATAGATGCTAGATTTGAATCATAAACCTGTTAAATATCATCTCTGAAGGGTAGTAGTTTAAATCAACTAAGTTATAAATTCAATCAAAAAGTTCGATAGAAAGAAATTTGCATTAGCTCGTCATGAAGGAACTTTAATTCCTTTTCAAAAATCTTGAATTTCTACCATACATGCATGGCAAATTTTTGTCAAAGAATAAAGATATTGTACATGAGATATCCTTTAATGTCGAAAGATATTGTTACTAAAACATTCCTTGAATAATGAAAATAAAATCTTGAACTTAAAGTTTAACTCAATTTATTCATGCAGTTAACTCTTAAAATATAATTTTTTTAATTGATAAGAATTTAAATCCTGCTATTTGCAATCTGCAATCTATCCTATTATCTCTAAACTACGATTTTTCTTGTATCAAAAGTTTACTCCCTCTTCCAAAATCTTGCATTTCTATCATGCTTAAAGAAAAATTTGTTAAAAAAGAAAGATGTTGTATACTTTAAGGTAGATGCTATCTCCAAAACATCCCTTTAACAATCAAAATAAATTTTTTACTCAAAAGGTTAGCTCTACTGATTCATGTAGTCACTTTTAAAAAATAACATCCATTAAGTAAGGTTCAACTCTCAGCACTTGCAATTCATTTTCTTATGTTTAGATTATGATCTTTTATAAAAAAAAATGATAAAACAATTCTTTTAAGGGTGAAATAAAATCCTGAGAAGTTTATAGATTAAAGATAAATAAATTTAAAATCGTACCTCTAAATCAAAATAAAAGTGATTCCATGTCAATTCCAAGCTCCTACAATTTGGAATCTCCAGAAATCAAATGAAAGAAAAAAAAATTTCAAAACTCGAGAAATATCCAAAAACAAAAGAAGAACAAAAGTAAGAAAGAGGAGGTTCAACTCCTTCAATTCTTGATTGTAGTTGCAATTTTTTTCCCAACATCAAGAAAAGAGAAGCTGACCGGATTTTCAGTCAGAAAAATCCAAGGGGAGAGAGAGGTTAAAGCTCAATAATCCTTCCCCAACGGGAACATTGCCTATTTTTAGGTTTATATTATAGTTCTTTTTTTTTTTTTCCCCACAAACGGTCTTTTAATGAATGCGAGGGAACATCGGCTAAAGGAATGAATGGCAAATTGGCAATTGACTGCTTCTCATTCCTTTTCATTTTTTTTCCATAGTTCTTATTTAAAATATTTAAATACATATATATACATATATACATATATGTACATTATTAATTTTAACTCGAATTATTCATATATATAAACTAGTATTAGCTTTTTTTCTCCCTAAATTAATGTTTATATGTTATTTACTTTATATGTTTTAAAATTGATTTTTTTTAAATTATATATGTACTTTAATTTATATTTATTAAGTTTGAATCCCAAATTTGAGAATTCCAAATTATTGAAAAAGATACGTTTAAATTAGCTTTGGATGAGTATCATATATGTTTTAGAAAGTTATATTATACTAATTAAATTGTTTAAGTGGCTAGGTATAGATTTAATTTTGTAATTGATGATTGCTTTATCTATTTGTTCATTTGTACTTTTGGAACCTACGAGTTATTAAATACACCTCATTTAAAAATAATAAAAAATTAATTACAATATTTTCATTTTAACAATTAATAAAATAACACTTTTTATTCTTCTGAATTTCAACTTTTCAAAATTAAAGACATGAAGAAATAAGATACAATTTGATTTTTCTTTAAAATTTATTATAGCGATATATCGTATGATATCCATTTATTTTTTCTTATACTTATTTGACAATAAAATTTGTATTACTTTATAAATTTTATTAGTTATATTATAATTACAAATTTTTTATATATTTATAACTCTACTAATATATATATTTATACATATACCTGCAGAAGCTGTGGACCACATTTATATTTACATTATACATATATATATATATGTGGATATATGACCTACACTTTAACTTACTTACGGAACATTTTTGGTATAAATACAAAAGGCCAAAATCGGATTAGATTAAATTGAGACTTGAATTTTTTATAATTCTTTTATCTAAATTTGATTTGGCCTGGATTTAGATTCACCCGTTAAAAAATATTAAAAATTATTTTTATATTAATATTTATATATTTTATAATTAAATTTAAATAAAAATATTTTTTATTGATTAAATAATAATTAATATTGAATCAGACCAACCCAAATTAAAAAAATTCACATCTGAATCGTACCTAATTCTAACCGGAGGTCCTACATTCTCACACTTTTTTGGTGGCTTCTTCACTATCTTTGTTTTCGTGGCTTCTTGCTTACTCTCTCGTGTCTTGTTCTTTAACTCATTATGTTACCCTCTTTGACCTTTTCTTAATCTTGTTCTGCCTGATGGCCTCGACAAACTAAGTAAACAATTCTAATATCATCCCAATTGTTCTTTCTTTCTCAAATATAAAAACTTTATCTTAATTAAGTTAGGCTCCGAAATTATCTTCTTCTTTAGATATGCAGTTTTTTGGTTATTTTGATTGTGAACATGCGTTAACAAAAAATTTATATCAGTTCGGTAAATCTTAATCAATTTGATAATTGCAATATGGAAAATAATTCTTCTTATTTCTATTTTTTTTGTCAACTTTAAGATTTGAGAAAGAAAAGATTCAAACTCTACCCATCAAATAGAAAGAACATGTACTAATCATTAAACTAGATGCCCAAATACTTCTTCTTATCATTTCTATGACTATATAATATAATATAAACACAATGCTACTTGGGCATGCTTCATATATATATATATATATATTATTTTTTAATTTTTATTGGGCTTTAATTGATTTCATTCGTGCATATCCTTTCATATTTTATTTGGGGTTTATCTTCTAAGATATTAATCTCCTTATTTTATATAACCGATATCAATTTCAAATTCAAAACTTAACTTAATTGATTTATACAGTCATTTTTAAAAAATGATAATTGATCGATTTAAAGTTCAAATCCTAATATTTGTAACTCATTTCTTTATCTACAGGTTGAGACTTCCTTTGCATAAAAAAATGTCATTCTTCTACGTTTATCCTTACATGTTACACGCAAATCTTTCATCCATTGTATTTCTTCAAGTACAATTCTTTACCAAGCATCCATCAATAGGATCCTCATAATTTTTTTTTTTTTTGGCATTTGAAGGCTCATTGCATTTCAAATTGGTTGCTTGTTAAGTGTTAACAAATACGAAATACATATAATTTTCTTACCTTCTCATAGAAAAGTTTAAGATTGGGCTGAAACTAAGAATAAATTCTTTGATTCAAGTTTAGGTTTAAGTTTTATGGTAGTTGAGCTACTTGACATCTTTTATATGTAAGAAGAGTTCAACTTATTTAATTTCTTTAGTTTAATTTACGAAACTTTTGGTGTAGACATTTCGTTCTTCACAAAGTATCACCAAGCAAGTCGATAAACTTTTCTCTATTTTTGTTTTTTTTTTTTTTTTTGAAAGGGCAAGAATGATTTTGTTAAAAGAGCTCATATGAGCTAGCACACCATCTGCCTATCCTATGCAAAAGTGAGATTTAGGCTTTAAAGAGCCTCCTTGTTTGGAACCAGGCTTGTATTCTTAAACATCAAAGGTTTATGTTCACCCAAGTGGATTCATTGTAGATCGTTTGGATTAAAGCTTATGTGCTTAAAAAAAATGAGCATTTGGCAAGTTTGCCTCGTAGAATTGTTGTTAGAATGGGAGAAATTTTCTATAGCTTAGACAAATTGTCTCTCATTTTATAAAAAGCAAATGTTAATCGATGTTTATACTTTTTACAAGCTAAAAATAAAAAGATTTTTGTAATTATTATCGTAATTTTTTTTTAAAATTTCATAAAAATGATTGATTTGAAGTAAAGTAACTTTAAAAAAAAAAGAAAAAAAATTAAAGACACCTACTTAGTGAACCCTTCATAAAATGGCAACATAGTATGGAGCTTTGGACTTGACCTGGCAGGGACTATGCATGGAAGGAGATTAGTCAAAAATACATGAAAGAGGATTTGCATAGTGCTGTTTAATGTCATTATCGTATTCTTTAAGCACAGTAGAATTACTTATATTTTATTATAAATAGATTATAACTAAAAATAAGATTAATTGGTTAGAGAATTCTTATTAGAAAAAAAGTATGAATATACAAATATATTAAAAGATATATAATAAAAACTTTTAGCATGTTAAAATTATATATAAATATATATTACTTTAAATATAATTGTAACAAAAAAATAACATAAATATCACAGAACTATATTGTTGTATATACTTTTGTTTGGTTATTAAATCAATTCACTTAGGAAATTTAAAACACAATCCCACTAATAAGCTTATCTAGAAATCGAGTTATTTGCTCGAAATAATAAATTCAATTTGTACAAACTAAGCCTTAAACAATAGTTTTAACAATTTGAATTAATTTGACTAAAATTATATTAATCCAAATTATTAATTATAATAAAAAAATTTAATTTATTTATAAAATATATAAATATAATATAAAATAATTTTTAAATATTTTAATATTACTTAAATAATAAAATAATTATCAGGTCAATTTAATTCAAACTGATACGAGCCTGAAAAAAATTATTGATCATGTTCGACTCGGTCCAAGGACAGGTACTAAGCCCATGATCACTAAAAGAATGAATAGATCGAACGGTCATAAACAGCCTATAAAAGTACCGTATAATAAAACCCTAACTCTCAAAACCGTCTTACATTTCCTCTTCCGCCGCGCTATTTCTCCCTCTTTTGGCTCCAACACTCTCGCACACTCACTGCAAAAATGGTTAGTTTGTCTTCAATCTCTAATGCCAACGTTTTCACACTCTTTAATCTTTCATCTAGGTTTTGATTTTCATTGTACTTTTTCTTTTGTAGCCGTTCAAAAGGTATGTTGAGATCGGGAGAGTGGCTCTCGTTAACTACGGGAAAGACTACGGCAAGCTCGTTGTCATCGTCGATGTTGTTGACCAGAACAGAGTATGTAATTCTCTTTATTATTTTTATGTATTATTCGATTTATCGTGATGAAAAGGAAATTAAGCGTTAAGTTACACTGCAGTGGAGAAAATTTGTTTTTGTTTAGCTTATGATTTTGGGATTTAAGTTAGTGATTAGTTTTTATAAGTAGGATTTAGTTGTTTTTCTTCCTGATGAGATTGATTTGAAAATGGTTTATTTGTGTTTTTCCGTTAATAGTTAATCTATAATGGAAAACGACGGATTAACCAGCTAACTCCAATGGACAAATGATTCTGCATTCTGTTGTTTTTGACATTTTATTTATGAAGCTATGGAGTTGGTGTCTAATCCTTTGTTGCTTATTATTGGAAATGAAGTGTCAATTTATGTTACCCGGATTCTGCGGCGTCAGATGGGGTTATGTATTTGACATGGATAAGCTCAGTTTTTAGAAGTTTTTTGCCGTATATTTAGAGGAGCACACTCCCATACCTACGTCAAATATAGGTGCCAGACACTATTGCTTTGCGAAAAATAAAAATATGGATAATATAGGTGTTAATACTTATGTGTCCAACTTGGTTATACCCAAATTTTTAAAGTTTTTCTTTTATATAGTTTGAGGATCATAATCTCATACCTATGTTAGACATAGGTGTCAGATACACGGTGCTTTGCAAAAAATAAAAAATCATAGGTGTCAATATTATGTATCCAGCTTGAGTATGCTCAATTTTTTTTAAAATTTCTTTTTTATATATTTGGAGGATCATACTTCTTTACATATATGTCAAATAAAGGTGTTGGACATGGATGTTTTACAGAAACTAAAAAATTTGGATAGCATAGGTATCCATATTTATGTTTCCATGCATGTCTACGTTTGATTTTCCATTAGTTTTGAAGGTCAGGACCCTATACTTATGTCCCTTTGAGGAGTTGAATACGTAGCAAACATGGTACTGTTGAAAAATGAAGAGTTGGGGGACACGCCAATGGGTTATAGATTAGACCCCTGTGTATTTTTAACTTGATTGTTAGTTGCAGTACTGGTGCATATGTATACCATAGGACTATGTTAGTTTGACTCTTCATTTTCCGTGAAATATCTGCGTCCGACACCCGTGTTTGACACATATTCAGGCGTGGGGTAAGATCCTCCAAATATATGGAGAAAAAACTAAGAAAATTAAGCACATCTGTCTTAGATGCACATTTGACACTCAAAAAACTAAGAAAATTAAGCATATCTGTGTTAGATGCACATTTGACACTCGGCCTCAGTCTGAGTAACGTAGCCATGGGACAATATTGAGTTATTAAATGTTTTAAGTGTCAAGTTTAGCCGCGAATGAAATTGATGATGGATATTCTATAAATGTAGAAGTTCACGTAGAACTTGAATGAAACTTTTGCTTGTGTTTTGGTGTTGCAGGCTCTAGTTGATGCCCCAGATATGGTAAGGGGACAAATGAACTTCAGGAGGCTTGCATTGACCGATATCAAAATCGACATTCCTCGTGTTCCGAAGAAGAAGACATTAATTGAAGCAATGGACAAAGCTGGTAAGAAAAATGCTTCTTGCTAATATTCAAAAGTTATGTTGCTCTGACTTTTCTTTTTTTTTTTTTGAAGTTTTTATGTCTGACATATATTTAACCATAGGTATGGGGATATGATTCTCTAAATATATGGAAAAACTTAGAAAAAATTGAGTACACCTATGTCGGAAACATATCCATATCTAACACTCACTCTCTAGTCCGAGTAACATAATTTTGAAAGTCGTTTCTCTATGATATGTTTTGCTTTTCTAATCATTCTTATTATATGGCAGATGTTAAGAATAAGTGGGAGAATAGTTCATGGGGTAAGAAGCTAATTGTCCAAAAGAGGAGAGCATCTCTCAATGACTTTGATCGTTTCAAGATTATGTTGGCTAAGATCAAGGTCAGTTTTTGATACATCTAATGTGTATAGTATGTTTAGTTGTTTATGGAGGTATTTATACCGGATTGGGTTTGGGTCTGGTTTAAACATGGTATTAATACTATTTAAAATTGGTGTATCAAAATAGTTGTGTTTAGTTGTTTAAGTCTGGCCTTCGAAATATAGATCTCAAATTCTACTTAAGTCCGTCCATATTTGCAAATAGATAGACAAGGCTTGTTTAGGTTTGGCTCATACATATTTTTTTTTCTAATTTATTTTTTAGTTTATTTTTTAGTAATTTAGTTTTTTTTATTTTATTAAATTTTAAAATATAAATAACTTAAGTTATTTAACATATTGTTTAGTATTTACACTATAATATTATATATATTCATTTTTTGTGTGATAAAACTTATATAATGCATATAAATATAAAATTAATATATTATATAATTGAAAAACAAATTGGGTTGGGTTGGGCTTGGGTTTGAATGTTCCAATGAAGGACGAATCTCGTTTTTTTTTGTCCAAACTTAATTTTTGGATCTAGTATTTTTATTCAAACCTTTTCAACTATTGAGAGTTTTCGGGTTTGTATGGGTGACCACCAGCCCATGAACACCTCTATTTTTTTTTTAACTTGTTCTGTGTTTGTTGATTGTATCATCATTGAAAGCTATTCTGAAGACTTTTGACCCTTTATTTTGCTGACTTTTATTTTTTTTTGGAAGTATTTTTGTCCGTCACAAATTCAGACATGGGTATGATAATACTATCTTCTAAATATATGAAAAAATTTAAAAAAATTTAAGTATATTTGTGTCGAACGCGTACCTCCAAGTTGAGCCAAAGCTAACAGGATATCTAATATGATTTTGCAGAGGGCTGGACTTGTAAGGCAGGAGCTTGCTAAGCTGAAAAAGGAGAATGCATCTTGAAGTGATACTGAAAAGAAATGGATTTTTTTTTTTTGCTAGTTTTTGACATCAATATTCTGCAATTTGTTCTTTTTGAATGTCAAGAAATGACTTTAAAGATCAATGGAGGGCACTTTCTTTGTTACATGACAGATTATGTATCGAGTTTATCAGAAGATATTGCTTGTCATAGTTGCTTTCTATTATTTGTCATTAGATATATAAACATGCAGAAATTCTACGAGCATAAATGTAGATTTGATAATTTTAATTATGATTATACGAATATGAATGTTTAAATTTTATTAATTAGCATAAGGTTGTGTTTGAAAACTTCAATATGAATTTTTAAAATTTTAGGTTTTAAAATTTATGATTTTTAAATTAATGAATTAAAAATTTTTTTGTTCAGATAAGTAAAATTTGAATTTGGAATTAAAAGAAAACTATTTCTTTATTACTTTATAACATTAAAAAAATTAAACCAATTTAAAATATAAAATACAGTTTAAAACAAACTAGACCATTTTATTTTAAAGTTTTTAATTATCTTTTTAAATAAATGTTGATTAAACCTCTGACATCAAACAAATTTAAATATATATATATATATATATATATATATATATTAAAATACAAGCCATGCGGAAGGATAGATTATGAAGAATAATTAAGTAATAATGAAAAAGCGATTTTGTAAAATTCTCGATCTTTAAAAAAATTTCAAATTTTAAATATAAACTTGTAGATTGAATTTGTTAGAATCCAATCCAATTCTTTTATTAAAGATCTAAACCAAAAAAAAATTGAATTTATAAATCTAAATTCAAATCTTTAACCTAAATCCAAGTTCTCAAACAAGTAATAAAAGAGAATTTAGCTCCTTTTTGACCAATTTGCAATACATAACTACCAAAACTCAAAAAGAGAGCAATATAAGATGGCTAACAAATAATTAAAGCATTCTTATTAAATTTAAGTATGATATCAATATAATACACACTTGATTAAATACATTTTTTGAGATTAATATTTTTGTTTAACCTTTTAAAAATATCAAGTGAGTTGTCGAATTTAGACCAATAACTTGACTCGTGAATAGATTTACAAACAATGTGAGTACACAAGAGAAGCTTGAATCTGAATGATGGTATGGACAATGAAGAAGTGGTCAACTAATTACGAGACGACGAAAACCCGGAGCTCACCCCTGTCGCCTCTGGTGATTCGGGTATCAGCATCGACAAAGGTAACATCAAATTCGCCAGCCCCGCTATTCGATGGAGGCCTTAAAGCATCTGGAATTCGAGGTACCTCTAATGGCGGAAGTTGTGATAAGTTCCCCTTTGTTTTCACAGTTGTTTTCTCAAATGTTATTTTGATCTTTGAAGATCCTATATCCACAAAATATGAGTAAATTTTTTTTATAAGTACTCGTGCCTAACACTTATTTTGATTCATATTAAAAATTGATATTAAAATACGATTTTTAAAATATATAAAAAATTTTAAAAAATTAAGCATCGAAAGGTGAACATTCAATCGATTTAGTTGATTTGGTTTCAAAATTCTTAAAATCAATTAAAATGAATAAAGTTGAAAAGCTTACAAAAAATCCCAAAAACCAAAATAATTGAAGAGAACTTAAGTCAGTCAATTTGATCGATTTTATTTTTAGGGTTTTGAAAAATAAATTATTTATATTGGTTTATTAGATTATCAATTTTAAAAAATGATATCCTACCGAACTAAGCAAATAAATCATTTTTCATAACCGATTAATTTTAAAATTGAATAAACAAAACTAAATTAACAAAATTTAATCAGTTCGACTAAATAAATCGATTCAAATTGATTAATGCTCACCATTAAAAATAATCGTTTCGAATGCATACCTGTATCCAACATTATCCTTAAGCCGAAAAAAGAAAGTCAACCAGTGCTTACCTATGAGTTCAAATTTGTGGGCTAAGGTGGCAGTGACTTCAAGTGGAGGTAAGGGCCATGGGGCTCCCAATTCAAGTTCCACTATATTATCAAAATCTTTGCTTAGGACATCAATTCTTTGAAATACCTGAAAATACAATGATATTGTTCTGAATTTTTATTTTTTTTAAAGTATTCATATTTAATATTTAAATAAAAAATATATTTTAATATGAGTATAGAAATATAATTCTCAAGGACTTTTTAAATACATAAAAAAATTTTAAAAAATTAAACATATTCGTATTGGACACATACTCATATCCAACATACACCGGAGTGCGAGTAACATTGCTTTGACCTAGTAATTGTTGTATTTTTTTGTATAGTGTGTCGTGTTATAATCGTATTTAAGGTTTGTTATATTTATATTAATTTTGATATGTTTATAATACGTATTATATAGATTTTGCGAATGCATTTGTGTCGTATCATGTCATTTTTTTTTTTAGTTCAAGCATGTTATATTCATGTAATCGTGTAAAAAATTATCAGGTATGGTAAGATTCCCAAATAAAGCAAACCATAAGAATATCAGAATTGCTTGCAAACCTGGCCAAGAGTTATGGGGAGTAGCCTTCCGGTGGGAGGTCCGGGACGGCTGCCTCCGAGAGTCCGAGACGAGAATGCACTGCTATATATCAGTTTCCATCTCCCTTGCAGCTTATCGAGATCGGTCGATAAGTCCACAGGTCCGGCAACAGTTTCGAGCTCCTTTGCAGCGGTATCAGCCTTTTGGAGATCATCTTCACTTGCAGCAAGACCTCTATTCAGCCCAGAAACAATGCTCTAAATCCAATCCAACCCCATATGAGTCTAACATAATGTAATACTAACAGACAAAATGAAATGGAACCAAAGAAATAATTATGTGCTTTCTAATAGGAGTATAAATAATACATCTGCACTCGCAAGTAATCAAACGAGTTAAATTCAAGTATATTATCTAGACTCGAATCTATTATTTAATCTAGATTATTTATTACTTTTAATTAGTAATAAAATGAATTTCAATTTAAACTCAAACTCAAATATAAATAATTAAATTTAAAATTAAACATGAAAATTGAATTCATCATTTTATTTTATAAATGAATCTAATTTAACAAACTTGATTCGATTTTTATTTAAAATTAAACTCAAACTTAAAAAAATTAAATCGAACTCGAATCAAGTTTTGCTTGCTGGTTAAGTTTCAGTTTGGTTCAATTACACTCCTACTTTCTAATCCCAATACAGCATATACTGAGCCTGAAGCTTATTGAAAACTGTGTCAATGATTTTAAGGAAAGATTTAGGTAAAAAAAAAAAAAAGCATCATAAATTAAGGGGCATGAGGTCATTAGCATCCCAGATAATCCTAAATAAACCAGATATGTCAACCTTATCTAAATCCAGTGATAAAAAGTTTGGGAACTTATTAATACATTAATAAAAATCCAAAATTTGCAATTCCCCCGATCTATCAATTCCAAAGAATCAAAACCTGCTTATGCCAGGAACAAACACCTGATAAAAAGTTCATGATTTCCCATCTTCTATAGAAGCAAAGTATCAGGGATTTAAACCGCAATAACGGATTGATTTGGTCGCATCGTATTTGAATGTTATTATTTATGTTGCTTCGTCTCTTATTTTTTAAGTATTAATAATCAATATTTAAGTTTAATATATATTCGAATATAAATATAAAAATATGATATTTTAAAATTTTTTTAAATATATAAATTTTTTTAAAAAAAAATATGAAACTCATCTCAAATTTAAATAACTTAAATTACTGTAACTAATCACAATAAATATCGATAAATAAAAAAATAGTAATTATACACTTTTTAAATCCCTTATTCCACTACGCAAACTGAAATTATTCTATTAACTACTTTCCATGCATCCATTCAGGAAAAATCAAGAATCATGAAAAAGTAACAAATTCACACATTCATGGGTACAAATTCAATAAAATGGGAACTTATAATTTTTTCATATTAAAACCACAAGACAGAGAACAACTGGATAACATCTAAGAATTAGCAAAAAAAAAAAAAACACATAACTTTAAGCAAGAAAGAGCAAAATCCAGCAAAAACCCAGATAAGTTTCTGAAATTACAACAAAACTTACCAGTAATTTAAGCTTCAAAGTGGTAATTAGTTCAGTTTTGGCAATATCAGTTGGAGGAGGAGGAGGTGGTGGTGGTGGGTCAAGAACTGATCTCTCGTCGAGAGTTGATTTCAAAACAAAGCTTCGCTTCCTTTGAGGATGGTGATTAAGTTTGACGAGCAAGGGGATTCCTCTTTGGAGGTTGAGAGAACTGTTGTTGATGGCCGAAGATGAGACGACTAAAGTTGGACCTTCAAGGAATGAACACAAAGAAGCCATCGCTGCTTCGCAAATCTTGTGTTTTTCCTTTTTCTTTTTCTTTTTTTTTTAGCATGTTTTTAATATATTCTTTATATATAATATTAAAAAAAAATCCATTGAATAAACTTTAAAGTTTCTGGTATATGCCTTTTTTTTCTTTTACAACTTTCCAGTATATTTTAATATAATTATAAATAAAATTATTTATGAGTGGATATGATATTATTTTATTATCTTGAAAACAAAAATCTAATCTAATTTTTTAGACATACAAGTATCTAACTAAGAGGGTTCTTTATTCAATTTCAATCTAAAATTTGGTTTAGTTAACCGATTAATGAAAAAAATTTGGTTTGATTATTGGAAGAAGACTTTTTAAAATTTTGATTATCGGTATTTAATATGTAGATTCCTTATTATTATTTTAAAAACACGTTTAATCAAATATTAATTTTTCAACACTGTTTAAAAATAAATAAAAAATTATTTAAAATGATGAATAAAAAAATTAATAATATTTTAATAAAAAAGCCCCACACGTGCTCTTCTTAAAAACACCAACTTTTCAACAACTTTAAAAACCAATTGTATAATCTTAAATTTCCAAAATACTTTTTAAATCTTATTATATGTTTTAATTATTAAAGGGCCATTTTAGAAGTTAATTAATTTTTCTTTTTCCAAATTATTAATACAAAGGAGAGGACTTTTTCTAGTATAATAATATTACTTTTTTTTATTTACAATTTTAAATTATTTTTTAAAATAGACTTTTTGTAATAGATAGTGAATAATCATTATTTCAACATACAAGTAAAAAATCGATACAGTAAATACTGAGTTTTCATCGTTATACTTGCAAAATTAACCCATGATGTGTCGATTTTCCAAGTATAAAATTTTTTCATGCCAATTGTACAAAAAATTACAAAAAAAAAAATTGATGAAAAATTAGCACATCAAATGAAATATAAAATTGAAATAGGGTAAAAAAAATTTTACCCTCCAATAGGGTTCACTGAACCCACTGGACCCATGCCTCTCTAGTCCAACTGGAAGGCCCAGTAGAGTTTCAACTTCTACTAGGGGTATACCTGGATGCACCATGTAGGGTTGCTACCTAGTGAAGAGGAAATCCCTTCCCCCCCCAGCCCCCCGGCACAAAACCTTTGGGATCCCATCACCCTAGAGACATAATGAGATCCAAAGGGAATCTCAATGGAATTCGATCTCCAACTGACTAGTCGAGCTACCCATGATCGGTGCTATCAGTTTGACTTGATAAGTTCAATCAGTTACAGGTTGGATTTTAGATATAGCTTTTAATAATTTAATTTAATTTAGTTTAAATTATTATTTAATAATAAAAAATATATTTATTTAATTTGAATTATAAAAATATATAATATTAATATAAAAATTATTTTTTATTAATTTATAAATAATAATTCAAGTTTTTAGATTGAACCTAATTCAAAATTTAATAAAAAATTTAAAGATTTTTTAAACTACGTATCCGACTCAATCCATAAACATCTCTACTCGTCAAGTTTCATCAAAATAGCCCAAGCTCTCAAGTTTACACACACACACATGTATATATATATATATATATATATATATATATATTTATATTATCTCTTCGCATATACAAAAACCCCATCCCCAAAGTTTCATAGCAGCAAGGGCAAAGTTCTGCGTAGGTGTTTTAGTGGCGACTTCGGTTTCAGCAACTGGCTTTGATGGAGGTTTAGGAAGTTCCTTACAATGGAAATTGGGATATCTCAGTAGTTGCTGAAGAATATGCGATGCTGATGATGAATTGGGTTCCAAGCCATGTTCGAGTCGGAAAGCCCGTTAGAGCGCAGCCGGTTGATGAATAATGTCAATGAAGGGAAAGGTTTGTTTTGCTCCTAATGTGGCTGTTGCTCGACAGATTATTGGCAAGAAAAGGTTCAATCAACTTAGAGGAAAAGCAATTGCCTTGCACTCGAAGGTATACCATTTCCTACTCCTAACCTCCTCCCTAAACCTCCTAATTTTAGACACAATTACGCAAACATTACATATGTAAAATATTTATACACAACATGACACAATTATATACTTTAAAATATATATAATATGAATTATTAATGTATTAATATCTATATATATATATAAAGTACTTTAAACACGATTATAAAATGATAACATATAGAAGCATAACACGAATACATGAATTGCGAGTCTACTATTTTTCAAGAATTTAAATTACAAATGCAGATGCATTTTTGGTTTTGTTATGTTTATCACGATTATTGATGTAATAGATTAGATATGTTCATGAGTTGGGCCAGGCCTATGTATGATATTAACACATATATTGCTTGTCCAAAATCAGTTCGACTCCAAAATACGACCTTAAGCATGTTGAGGTGCCAAAATGAGCCTGAACCTAGAAATTCGCTCAAAAAAACCTGAGCTTGAACCCAAATTGAATTCGATTTGACCAAAAACTCAATGGCCCAAACCCGAAAAAACCTAAACTTGAAATGACCTGAACCAAAAAGAACCTGAAATCGAACCCAAAAGAACCTAAACCTGAAAGAACTTGAACATGAGCCTGACTCGACCCTGAATTTAGTACTAAAAATAAAAATGATGAAATTATAATTAAATGATTTTTTATAAGGCAAAAACTTTAATTATCAATTTTGTTTTAATATTCTTTTAATAATGTAATTAAATATAAAAAGCTTAATTCATATTTTATATATGATTAAATTTGCTCATGGGTTAAACCGGGTTGCAACCTGAATTTTTTTAAAATCTCAAGCTGAGACCTTTATTTGACATACCCAGACTTGTTCGTTTAGGTCAGAATCACTGTTCATCACATTAAAAAATATTTTTATTAACACTTATATATTTTATCATTGACTTTAAATAAAAATATATTATTTTAATTCAAAATCATTATTCTAGGTCGAGTTGAAACAAAGATATGAAAACCCAAGCTCGGGCTTAATTGGGCTCGCTCGATCTTTGTGCAGCTCTGTATATACTAAAATAATAATTTATTAAAAAGTAAATCATATCATGAGCTTTGAAAATATTGTCAATAAGATATATCATCTATTTATCATATTTTCTTTAATTTTATTAGTTAAACTCATTGAATATTAAGAGTTTATGTATATTAGTAGTAAAATTTGAAGTACTTCTTTGAATATTATTCTTATTTTATTCTTAATATTTCAAGTAATGATAATAGTATAACAAAGTACTAAGGAAATTAAAAAATATAGAAATCATAATATATAATACCATATCAAAAATAAAAAAAAAATCATTTATTAGACTTAGACTAACAACTAGACTCGTACAAGGGCCGGGCAGACTGCCCAAAAATCAACAAGCTTGGCACAATCAGATCCTGGTCTCAAATTTTAAGTTTCAGACAAGATCAGCCCAAAATAGTATTTTTTCAATAAAATAATATATTTTTATTTAAAATTAATTATAAAATTTATAAATATTAATATAAAAATAACTTGTTAATATAACAAACAGTGATTCGTACTTAAATGGCGGGCTGAGCCAAATTAGGCTCTGAGCTTAGAATTTAAAATTTTGGATCGCAGCTGGGCCTATGGAACCAAATGAAGATTTTTTTGCTTGATCGGGTCAAATTTGGGCCTGGGTTTAAAATTCAAAATTACGTAAAAGGGATAACATTTAACATAAAATAAAAAAAGATGTAAAAAAACTCAAACCCGAACCCCAACCAAACTCAAACTTTAATCTGAAAAGGTTGAAACTGAATTCACCCGAATCCGAACATGCCCGAACCTAAAATAACCCAAATAGACCCAAGCCAAAGTTGAACCAGAATCAGCCCGAACTAGAAAAATCCGAATCTGATATGACTCAACCTGAACTCGTCTAATTACATCCTTTAAGCATGCACATAATTGTAAAATGATAAGCAAGCTTGTTAAGCTACTTTATATTATATATTTATATATTTTAAAAACATGTTATTTTTATTTACTTTTTAGCATTTTTATATATTTTTATTTACTAATATTATATATTTAATTTTTATATGATACAAATTACATAATATATATAAAAATAACATACTATATAATCTAAAAATGGGAGAGCCGGGTCAGACTCGTGTCTCGAATATTGGAATTAAGGCTTGACTCATTCTTAAAATGGGTCATTTTTTATTAAGCATATTTTTCAAATTTAATATTTTTGTTCAAGCCTTATCAAATATCGGATGTGGCTTCGAGTTTTTGTGAATATCATAATCAATTACAATAAATATCAATAATAGAGAAAATTAAAGTCGCAAAATAATAATCACCATTATTTAAGTCTTGCTCTTTACTTAACTTTAGTCATATAAGAAATATCTATATTTGGGAACATATATAGAATTCTGAAATAAACCTTTCCATGTGTTAAGTTATCTATTTGACCAGTTTGGGTTGAGTTTTGGATTTCTTTTGTCAATTCAAATTGATTTAATCTAAATTAACATTTAATAATTAAAAAAAATTTTATTTAACTTTAATTATAAAATATAAATATTATTTTTAATATAAAAATAAATTTTTTATTTTTTATTAATTATGAATTTTAAATATGAGTAATCTAGACAGACTAGAGTGAGTTGAACTCAGGCTTAGAAAAAAATCTAAAAGTTTTTAGATGAAAACTTGCCTCGTGAACAATTCTAACCTGAAATCATGTCCATTTTATCTTTTTTGTGTAACAAAGTATAATTTAGCTTAAAGGGGATAGTTCTTGAAGCTAGCAATGACTTAGATTCCCAATAGTTATGCTAATGTTTAGGGATTTAGATTACCGTTGAAAACACAATTTTTTAAGTCGTATCTATTATAGTTACGAATATAAAAAATGTTTTATCATGATTTTTTTTTTTAATTTTGCACAGTTTATTATAAAAATATAGTAATTTTAATTATATGCATATATATAATAAATTTTCAAATAGTTGATGATACTTTATAACTTTTTCTCATTTATAAACATTCACAAGTTGTAAAATATCAAGATGAATTGAACAATAATTCTCCAAAAGATAAAAATTTGTCCTTAAAAATTTTAGGTAAGAAGAAAATTTTCCTAATATTTATCTTTTAAAACTGTGTCTTTAAAAAGTTTTGGAGATGACTATGCACAAATTGTCCTCAAAATCGGGATGACATTTATCCCAAACATTATTAATTTTAAGATATGCAGGATGGCCTTTTTTTTTTTTTCTTATTTTATCTTTAAAATCTATTATTGTAAATATAATGAGTTTAACTATTATACATAGTTAATTATCCACATTTTAATTTTTTTTAAATAAATAGAATGAAAAAAATTGAGATTACGAAATAACAACCTTGACGTTGTGATTCAACCGTAATTTAAATCCAAATAATGTTCTTAAATATTCTTTGAAATGTTTTTTCAGGTCATTGTCGAATTCTGCCAATCAATAGGGCAGATGCTAAACAAAGGCAAGGATTGATTCGTCTTGCCAACAAGAATGCGGAAAGGCTTGGATTTCTTGCATGAATTGATGATCACAACACAAGTGTATTTACTTATAATTGAGGGGGAAAGGCTTGGATTTCTTGCATGAATTGATGATTACAGCACAAGTGTATTTTTGTCTTCACTATTACACATGTTCAAATTATATTTCATTTCATGATTTTCATCTATACTATTTATAAGGTTGATAATCAAGTTTGATGTCAAAAATTTAAATATTTTTTATACAAATTATATATATTTTTAAAAAACTTATCTATTTTTTTTTAAAAAATTACTTTTAAAAATTATTCAACCCCTGAATAAATGCCCAGTGTTATTCAGGTAGCTTCTTCTCTCTAAAAACCTATCCACTATTTTCTTAATGTTTCCTAAACGCCTTTTCTGATCGAAGAAAGACCGCTTTCAGTCTGACTAGTCTTAGGTTCTTGCTATTACTCAACATCTACGAATAGCAAAATCTTTGATAGGCAAGGAACTGGTGCACAGAATCGGCTCTTTTTTTATTTACCGAAAAAGCTACCTTTCCAAAGTCCAAGAGTCAGGAGAGCTTGGAATAACTTTTATGTGAAAAACATAAGAGTATTGGGAGAAAAATTGAAGTGAATTTCTTTTTTATTTATTTGAAAAAATTGGTAATTAATTTTTAATTAAATTTTGAAAAAAAAAGTTTTACTTCAATAAAATTAAGTGTATTAAATATAAAATATGTATGTGTTACATATTTTTTTAAATGTAAAAAAAAATTGATATGCATGAAGATAATAAAAATGGGTATATGATTTTATTATGTTTGCACTGTGCATAGACCATAGGGCTACATTTACTTTTTTTTTTTTTTATAATTTGATTAAAAATAGATGAATTACGAAATCTTTTTAAAATTATAGAAAGTGAATATAATTTTTGAAAGTTATAGATGAATAAATATAATTTTTTTTAAAAATAGACAAAAATGAATAATTGATGAATAGAACTTTAGAGATTATTGATAAAAGCGAAATATTGATAAGAAGTTATGGATAAGTTGAAAAATTTTTGTTTGTTGGAAAATTTTTTGGGTAGAATAGGAACTTCTACAAGATCTATAATTAAAAGATTCTCAATAGGTTACTTATTTAATCTGAATTGAGTGAGAGTTGAATACGAATATATATTTTCATAACTATATATTTAAATTTTAATAAATTTTTTCTTATATTCAGAAGATCAAAGCAACACAAATATCTAAATATGTATAAAATAGATATTGAACTTAAATACTTAAAAAATAAAAAAAAATACTAGTAACATAGGTTATAACTACTCACCTCTATTGCTCGTTTAGAAAAAATTGTTTTTCGATAGATTGGGATATGGGAAGGGGAAGTTTGGAACCAGAACTAAGCAATACATATAAACTCTATTCACTCTTAACCATTAGATTAAGATGTCATCGGCTACTGCTTATTTAGATTTAATCAACTTGAGAAAGAATTATACAAAATAATTACTATGTCAAAATATATTCTTTTCATTCAAATGATATCACATAATCAGAATTTTAAAAAAGTTTAACTATTTATTTCATAGTAAATGTAATAATTAAATAATAAATATTGATTTTAACAATTTATTAATATTTTTTATAATAATTAATTGATTTTTCTAAAAATTTAATTACATTACATAATTTGAATAAAAAGAATATATTCACATTAAATAAAGAATATATTCACATTAAATAATTATTTAGCACAATTGTTCTTTCAAAACTTCTGTTCCAACAAAATTCACTTGGAAAAAAAAGACTTTTTGATATTTATTTGGATTTACTGCCTAAACTTTGTTCTTCAAAAAGGATTGTCTTTATCATATGCACTATAAATTTGGAATTTGATTCTTTCTTTGCTTAATTGATAAGCCGAAGGAAGGAACGAAAATTGTAAAGTTAAAGATTTGGGAACAAATTTCGAAAAGAAAACAAGAAAAAAGATAAATTCGGATGCTGATTTTTAACCACTTTTTATTATTACTTTTTTAATGTGTAGATAAAAGCATTGGACCCCTTTTCTATTGAAGATGCCAAATGTTGGGGTTTGCCATGAAAATCATGAAATGGTTATGCCCACATGGCCAATAGCTAGCAAGCTGTCCTTGCATGGCTGCCACGAAGCTAATAGCATTCATATAAACAGATGTTAAGCTACCATTTAATAAGGAAGAAGAATCAAAGAGGCAAAAAAAATTTTTTAAAAAAAGAAAAATATTGAGAAAATTGAGAAAGAAAATGGCTTCAACTATGGAAAATGAAGCATTGGCAACTGAGGCTCCTTTTGCACCTGTGACTTATGAAAGGAAAGTCAGAAATGATTTGGAAGACAAACTTCCAAAACCTTGTAAGCTCTTGATCTCAATTTATTTTCTAGGTTTTAACCATCAATTTTTTTGGTCCTCAAGATAAAAAAATATTGTAAATTCTGGATTAGAATTTAAGATTCATTGGATTTATCTTTTATAAGTGATTGCACAAGTTGATTATGTTAAATCTCTAGTTTGTTTTAGCCTTCATTTCAATTTAAGCTATTCCATTTTGTCCCATTTGCTTTTCATTTTGGGATTTAATTTTGCAACTCTAATCTTATTATTTGAGGACAGAAGTACTTGCACTTATCATTGAATTAATATACAAAATTGAATCTAAAAATGAAATTGTTATTATGGTGAAACTTTGACAGTAAGTTTTAATTTACAATAGGTCCGGGGATTCGAATTTTAAATTTATAGGATATTTGTTTCAATCAATTAGATTAAATTTTGAGATTAATTTGTTTTAGCCTACATGTCAATTTAATCTATTCCATTTTGTCACCATTTGATTTTTCTTTTTTGGGATTTTAATTTTGCAATTCCAATCTTATTCCTTGAGAAAAAAAAAGCGAGCATTTACATTGCATCAATGTATAAAATTGAATCCAAAAAATGAAATTATTAGTACGGTCAAGCTTTAAGAATAAGTTTTAATTTGCTATTGGACATCAGTGCTTGAAGAAATAATGCCAATTTGTCTTCGTTTACTTATATGTCAGATATGCCTAGAGCTTTGGTGGCTCCAGATTCCGAACACCAAAACGGAACACCGGGCCATAGCCATAACCAATTGAGTGTCCTTCAACAGCATGCAGCATTTTTTGACCAAGATGACAACGGAATCATTTATCCTTGGGAGACTTACACTGGTGAACACCTCGTTGTTGTTAACAACTCTTTCTTAATTTTGTAGTTTCTTATAATTTTCAAACATTAATTGTTTGTCTAACTGATTAAATGATGTTTTAATTCCACATCCGGAAAGGTTTTCGGGCCATCGGCTTTAATCCGATTGCCTCTCTTGTTATGGCGGTTCTTATAAATGGGGCATTGAGCTATGCTACACTCCCAGTGAGTTTGCTTCTGCTGATTATTAGTCTGATTAATAAAATTTGTTTCCCTATACCATGCTGGATTTCTAGCTTAGAATTTGAATGTTGAAATGGAAATCTGATCGGCTTCGATTCATTGTCTTTTGCGTGATTTTGAATGGAAAATGTTTCTGTTGGTTATTAAGAGAGGAAAAAAATACTAAGAAACTGGAAAAGTAATGTGAAAGGAAAGATGTTATGAATGTTGAAAACCATCCGAAAGTGCTTTCAATTCAGTTGGAAATGCCCCAAAGTGCTTCCAATTCTATCGGAAACAAAATTCCAACAGAAATTTTGTTTGAAAAGCTCTTATTATCATGGAATTTTTTTCCAGAAAAATTGACAGGAATTTGTACTTTTTTTACTTAACTCGGATGAAAATAGTCATTTTTGTTGTGTAATATGGGTTATTTTATTTCTTAAAATCTTTTCGTATATTTGAAGATCATTTCACGTACTATATGTGTTGGACTCAGATAGATGAGTTCGATAAAGATATACTGTTATGTATTAGATTCAGATAGATGAGTTTGATACAGATAGTTTAGCGAAAATGAAGAGTCTAACTAGAATTGTCTAACTAATCTGTTCATTCATCGGCAGATTAAGAAATTCATGCCGAATTATAAGTTAAATTATACATAATTAAATACACAGAAAAGATAGAAATTGTTTGTGGAGTAATTTATTCGATAGCATCAATCTATATTCACAAAGTATAAAATAGAAGCTCAAAGTATGAAAATGGTGATAGTTCCTTTTGCAGGGGTGGCTTCCTTCACCTTTCTTCCCGATATATATTCACAACATACACAAAGCCAAGCACGGTAGCGACTCTGGTGTTTATGATACCGAAGGAAGGTAATTAGAGCATTTTTTTTTTCTGTAGGCCAAAAAAAAAAAAATCTAGGAAATCGAAAACCGACTCGAATTGCGTATTCTATTTTTTCAGTTAAATTTGCTTTTGATTTAAATAATAATTAATATATTTGGTTTAAATTTTCGGTTCATAAGTTAAAAAACTGCAACGAACTGAATTTTATTTTAAATTAATTTTCAATAATTTTTTATATTTTATAACATAAAATAAATATTTATTTTTAAGTTAGTAAAAAAATACTTAAAAATATTATAGAGAATTATTTTTAAATTTAAAAACCTAGAATTGATCGAATTGGTGGAATGCAATTCGAGTCGGTTTGGTTTTATATACTTTTTGGTTTGATTTGATTTAAAAAAAAAGAATATTACATATTTATTGTTATCTTTTTTCAAAATCATATAATATTTAATTCAATTCAATTTTTTTAAGAAATAAAAATATTACATTTTAATCGCAATCCTATTTTAAAACAAAACGGAATCGTTATTTATTTATTTATTTATTTTTTTGCCTTAACAATTAAGCATGTTTATTTGTTTTGTACGCATAAAAGCACTTATTGTTTTCCTGCAGCAATATCTGACCTGATGCAATGCTGTAATTAACTTACTAAAAAGTCTTGTTTGTCTAGTTGGTGTATCCCGTTTCTTGTTTCTTCAACAATGGAAATTAATGAAATCGACAAAAATTTATCGAATTAATCAAATCAGCAACATGTTCTCTACCATCTTATTATGCAATTGGACTGCAGGTTCACCCCTGTGAACATCGAAAACATGTTTAGCAAATACGCCCGTACCGTACCCGACAAGTTTACACTTGGAGAACTTTGGCACATGACCGAGGCGAACCGGGTTGCATTCGACTTCTTCGGCTGGTTTGTTCCTTCATAACCATTTTCTTTTTAGTTCTAAGCCTGCTTAAGGCAAGATACAATGATAACCATTTTTTTTCTAGTTCTTTAGATACGATATGGTATAAATATATATCTCAAAATTTATATACTATGAATTATTAATTGGTTGATAAAATAAACGATACGAATACACAAGTTGCTTTAGTTTCTGTATACATTGATCATGGATAGCAAATGCAGGATTGCTAGTAAGTTGGAATGGGGGGTTCTATATATCCTGGCAAGGGATGAGGAGGGCATGTTGTCGAAGGAAGCCGTAAGACGATGCTTCGACGGTAGCTTGTTCGAGTACTGTGCTAAAATGAACATGGCTGGTGGGCATTGGAAGATGGGTTAAACCCGTAAAGACGAAGCCTCGACGGTAGCTTGTTCGGAGAACCGTGCTAGAATGTACAAGTGTGACAATGTGAAGATGTGTTAAGTTAATGTTGTGGTAGCTCCTTTGGAATTTCTGCTTTAGTTTCATTCGCATCTGGTCTTTATGCTTTGCTTGTGTAGATATATTTATGGTTCCTAAGAAGAACCCTGTTAGGTTATTTCCTAGACAATATTTAATCTAAAAAGATGTTAGGACAGATTTGAGATATGGATTTGTGTTTCTAATTGTCTTGTGAATGTGATTTCTTTTCCTTTCAATCCACATGAATATAGTCACGGATAAAATAGTGATTGAAATACGATGTTTATTTTGATGACAAGTAGGGATGCATTCATTCCTAAAAAATAGGGATGCATTAATCTTTTCTCTGGAAGAATTCACCGAAAAAGGGAGGTATTTCAATGCAACAAAGTTACATAGTATTTATTTTTTTTGATAAAAGGGTATTTCATGGGTTTGCTTTGGTATTGTGTTCATACTATCCTATTGAATGATTTTGGTCGCTTGCTTTTTGTTTATATAATGCATACGATTTTGGTTGATGGTTGGGCTATATGAATAACTTGTTTTTATCTTTTTGATTTTGTTCTTGATCTAATGTGAAGATAAGGTATGTTCGTTATACTCTTCATGATTTGTTTAGGAATAACTAATTTATGGAGCGGTTGGAGTATTACAAAGAGACTATAACAAATCAAAGTACTTGGAGTTACAATGGTGTGGCTATTATATCATAAAGCAATAAATAGGGGTGGATTTTTGAAAAGTTGATTATTACGTGTATTTGAGTCACATGACAATTAAATATTATTATATCTCAAAGCAATAAATAGAGGTGAATTTTCGAAAAGTTGCTCATTACTAGTGTTTGGGCTTCATAGCCTTTGAAACACAATGCTAGATTAGCATTTGAAAGTGATAAATACGATGTTAGATTAGCATTTGAAACGTGATGCTAGATTTGATTTTTATATCACAAAGCAATAAATAAGGGTCGATTTGGATTTTCCAAAATAAATAGGGGTCGATTTGGATTTTCAAAAAGTGATTGAAATACGATGTTTGGTTTGATTACTATATCACAAAGCAATAACTGTGGGTGAATTTTCGAAATGTTGATCGTTACGAGTGTTTAAGCTACATAATATTGAAACACGATCTTTGATTTGATTGCTATATCGCAAAGCAATTGATTTGGATTTTCAAAACGTGATTAAAACATGATGTTTGATTTGATTATTATATCACTGAGCAATAAATAAAGGTGAATGTTTGAAAGTTGATCATTGCGAGTATTTGGGACACAAGCATTTGAAAGCAAATGGGAGTTTCGAAAAGTGAACTTCCAAAAGTTTATTATTACGAGCGTTTGGGCCACAAGCATTTCAAAATCAAATGTGATTTTCAAAAAGTGGATTTTCGAAAGTAGATAAATATTAAAATCGTTGTATATTGCGATTTTATTTTTCAAATAGTAAATATTTAAATTTAAATTATATAATTATTAAATGTTGTGAGTTTTAAAATTATTAAAAATTTTAAAAAATAAAAAAATTATAAATATTAAAATTTAAATATTAAAGTTGTTGGATGCTACGAGATTTAAATTTTAAAATTATTAGATTTGTGTATGATTTAAACGAGTTCTATTTTATCTTATCATTTATTTATCTTTTAATTTGTTTTGTTTTCCTTTTTTTTTCTGTTTTTCTTTTTGAATTCAAACTTAACCCATTAAAAGGGGAATATATGTATTTAAATTTTAATCAATTGCTCAAATTATTGAGATTGACATTTTAAATTTTTTTTACCAACACTTAAAACTAATTTATATATTAAAAATCTATTAGAAATAAAACAATAAACATACGAGTTTGCTATTTATACATTGATAATAAACACAAATGTTTAGCAACCTTATTTTTATATAATAATTAATTTTGAGAATTTAAAAAAAATAAAATGAAATTGATTTAAGGAAAATTTAACCAAAACTTAAGAAATTCAAGTGATAGTACTTTTATCGTTCCAAAAGTTTCAAACACACGGATAAAATAACGTTTCAATTTATATTTTTCTCATAAAATAAATTAATAAGTAAAATGGGTATATTGATGTGTTAATTAGACGGGTAAGGTTAACTTGGATCAATTTGAGTTTTCAAATTTTTGAGTCATTTTTTGATTTGGGTCATTCGGTTTAAGGTTACTTCAGTTATGAGTCATTTCAATTTCAAGTCAATCTGTTCAACACTTAGAGTAATCAGGTTCAGGTTATTATAAAATCTAGTCATTTTGGGTTCGAGTCAATCGAATTTATCGAGTTTGATCATTTTCGATTTAAGTTATTCCGAGTTAATTGTTTAAACCATTTTAAGTTCGGATTATTTCGAGTTTAGGTCATACAGGTTTAGTCATCTTTGAATTTAGGATGATCGATTTTAGGCTATTAACTTATTTCTAACCAAATTAGAGTGGGTAGAATTGAAATTCTGATGAGTTAATTAAATTTTCAAATTTCAAATCAAAATTACCAAATCTAAATACATATATGATGTTAAGTTACGAAATCGAAACTGAATGGCTAATTAATTTCTATTCCTATTTTAGCATTAATAGTTAATCAATTTCTATTCCTATTTACTAATTTATTTTCTAGAATTAATAAATAAAAACAATTAACACATAGTGACACCTTTGGATTTGTTTGATCTTCCTTCTTTTTTAATAAAATATTTGTTAGATCTTCTAATCATTCAAGTTTCTCATAGATTTTAAAATTACTAATATATATATATATATATATTCATAATTAAGTGGTGAATCGTTTAACAAATTTATAATTTTGAAAATCCTTAAATTATATTAACATTGATATAAACAAATAATATATTAATATAGGGCACAAGCTGAAATGTAGTTGAGTATTGAGAATCAAAGAAAGAATAGATTTGATTTTTTTCTGCTTATATATGACTTTATGTTGTGAAAGCATAGACTTATTCAAAGATTAGATTTAATCTTATTAATCTAGAGTAAAAAATTTTTAAATACGAATCAGTCCACCCCTACTCATTATTCAATAAATACAATAATTTTTATTAAATTTTTATATTTTAATATTTTAAAATAATAATTTGAATATTTAAATTTATCATACAAATTCAGATTGAATCTTCGATAATTTTTTTAGCTAATCGAACGTGATCCAACCCAACTTAGAGATCCTTATATGGTAAACCTAATTTGACTTTATGCAAAGTTTAAACCTAAAAAACATTAATCTAGTGTTTTTGTACGTAATAGCAGAAGAGTTGAAATTCAAAGTTAGGGAGAAAAGGCAACTTAGAATTTAATATATTATATATTATGCATTAAATTTTTCGATTTCACATTTTCCTTTTATTGAAAGTGTAATAAATTAAAAAAAATCATGATATTGACATTATAATTAGTTAGAAAATCGTCCTTATTATTTTATTTTTTATTATTAAAAATAGAAAGAAGGTTGTGTTAAAGTGGTATTAATTTAGGAATAATTTATTTTATATACTGACAGTGAAAGGAAAAAATTTCATAAACAAAGTTGATGCGGTGACAAGTGTTCATAGAATATATTTAAAAAAATATAAAAAATAACTAAATAAACATTTATCATCTCGCAAACCTGCTTGTGATGTTTTTTCATTGCACTGCGTGTATGAGATAATTATTTTTCATTTATATTCATTAAGTTTTTAAGCTTTACGCGACAGTATATTTAGATTGATTTTGTTCATTTCTTATCAATTAATTTTAAATTAAAATTAATAACTTAATATAGTATCATAGACTGGGATTTTTATATTATTGCTTGTACATATTACTCTTTACGAATTTATCATGTGATTTTTTTTTCTTTTGCTTTCATTGACAAGTAATAAAAACTCATTAAAATAATATTATTTCACGTATAAATCTCGAGTTTGTTATTTATACAGTAACGATAAACATAAATGTTGGCCGTAGGCAGTTCTTAACTAGAGACCACTATTTTTCATAACCGGATCAAACTGAACTACTACCATAGACAAAGACAGTATCGATTGTGCCAAGCAAGGCTCATTAAGGTATGTTCAAAACAAGGTTAACATGTAACGGAAGTAATAATTACTTTTTCCCATTTGAAAGAACATAAGAAGAAACAACATATTAACAAAGAATGCACAAAATAAATAATTATAAAAAACATACAAGATTTTAAACATGAAAAACTCACTTGATGTAAGAGGTAAAAGCCACGTAACTTAGTCCAGCCAAAAAGTTTTCGCTATAAAATATAAATGGGTATAACAAAATATCTTTCAATAAACATGAATATTACAACCGTCCTTAGTACCAATAATATAGAAACCAAAATCAACGGTAAATAATAACTCATAAAAGAATATGATAACCTCCGACAGAGATGAAACAAACAAAAATCTAATTGTACACGTGAAAAGCCTACAATGGTAGAAATAATATATAAAAAAATCATCAGAATCGAAACATAAATGGCTATCCAATAAATGAACCAAAAGTGAGCACGAGAATATATATATATATATATATATATACACGTGTGTGTGCGCGCGCGTGTATAAAACAAATCATCAAAATCGAAACATAAATAACCATTTCGATTAATGAACCAAAAGTGGGCACAATTTTTTCTTTTTCACCCTGTTTCTCTTACGTCGCTGCTGCTACTACCTGTTAGAAGAAAAGATCAGTTATTTTAATTTAAAACCCCGCTGCCGCCACACTACCTGTTAGAAGAAAGGATAAATTCTTTTAATTTAAAACCCACTTGCCCTTCTTTTTAATTCAAGTTACATGTTTTTATATATATATGTATAAATATATATATATATATATTATTTTGTTTTAGTTATGGGCCACTTGAGTCGGACATCTTGGTATATCTTAAAAAGAAACCAAATCCAAAATTTCTTTATAATTTCACTATCCTGCAAGAATTACTCTGAACAACACCTTTTGTTCATCGGGATTTACCTTAATTAAGTATAATAAAAAATATATATATATATATATATATAACAAAACTCAAAAAATTTCTGAATTTAAATTAATTTATATTTAATATAATTTAATTTTAAATGACCCGATCAAAATTAATTCAAATCCGTTCGATGGTCACCTTAAAGGATACAGTAATAACTTTTTTCCACCCACCCACTCACCGTGTATTTATTTGTTTTGTGTCGACAGCACGTGTGAGATTCCGCCGAGTCGTTCACAAAGCCCTCTCACCAAGGATAGCCTCGAATATTTCGAGCCCACGACCATCTCTTCATATTAAAAAGCAATTTAAATATTAATTTAATTAAAATAAATATTAAATATAGTTAATAATTAATAAAAAAATATAATTGATTTTATTGTTAGTCTTTAATATAAAACTAAAAAGGTTTAAATCTCATTAACTATAAATAAAATTTTGATAAAAAATGAAATATATATATAACTGATTTTATACTGATTAAATCGATTTTATATCGATTTAATTATAAATTGATTTTTATATAATATTTAAATTAGATAAACTATTGATTCTTAATCCAACCAGTTTAAGTAGCTGATTCGATTTTTTTATTCATTGTTAGAAAGCCTTCAATATAGCTCACATGGAAATCAACATACCGTTGTTGCCCAAAAGTCAAATTCTGCAATAGAAGTGCCTGCCAATAGGATCTAGTTATGAAAGTACATGTTACTTCTTTTGAGTTTGTCATGTAATAATTTACGTGATAAAAGCTTGTTATATAATCTTATCTCATGTATATAATAAATCTCAAATTTTTTATAATTTTATCTTCAAATTGTGCTTTTCATTTTATTGATTTTACATTAGATTATTAAAGAGTTAGATTTTTTTTATTAATTCCTTTTTCATCATCACCTATCACTAACGGAAAACCTGTTAATTATAATATTATATATATATATATATGCATGAATGATGACTACGTATATATTAAAAATAATAAGAAAATAGTGGAATGGGGAAAATGGACAGCCATATCGTTTACTTCTCCCATATGATATTGCAAGTTGCATGTTTGCATTCACAAGTTATTTCTTTCTTGAAGTTATCAAATAGAAAAGATTTGTCCCAACTTGCAATAATAATAAATTCATTTTATTTCCTTAGAAATGATCTTTGCCTTTGCCTCTGACTTAGCGAGGGAGTTGGTGATGGGTTGGTGACTAACAAAAAAATATAGCCTCCCAAAGTTAATTTGTCCCAATGTCTTAATTGATATTTAATGTTCAATGGATTTTAGTTATTTATAATTTTATGATTATAATAATGGGGGCGGCTAAAAGGATAGGAGGGATTGGAATTTCTTGGTGTGATGAAGAAACTATCTATATAAGGAGCTTCGTTGTTTATGAGAAAACTCACAATTTACACAATATCTCAAAAAAAGGAAAAAGAAAAGTTAAAGGAAGTAGAAGAAGATGGAGATTGCAACCGAGGCACCCAAAGCACCATTGACTAGTGAAAGGAAGATTAGAGCAGACCTTGAAGAAAAAATACCAAAGCCCTGTAAAACTTCTAATTCTCTTTTTCTTTCTTGCTCCTTTTGGTTTCAATTTTTTTTTTTTATTAATACAAAGATGGTTGTGGTTTGGGATAAGGGAAGGTATGGATGTTGAGAATTTTATTTTAAATCTAATGAATGTCAGTTTTTAAGAATAATTGTATATCTCAGTTGAATCTGACATTCATAACTCAATCTACTCTATGGACTCACACATTCACAGCTTAATGCATTAATTTTTTTTTTCCCCTTTGACTAATAAAATTAAAATTTGGCATCAGATTTGGCTAGGGCATTGGTCGCTCCCGATGTGGAGCATACAAATGGAACACCAGGACATGACAACAATGGAATGAGTGTTCTTCAACAACATGCTTCGTTTTTTGATCAAGACAAGGATGGAATTGTTTATCCCTCGGAGACTTACAGAAGTAATATTTCCAAATTCCAGTCTAATATGTTTTTTTTTTTTTCCTTCTTCCAATTTAATCTCAACTCCTTTTGACAAATTTTATCTTCACTATGTAAAAATAGGTATGAGAGACCTTGGTTTCAATCCATTTTCTAGCCTTTTCATTGCAATTTTTATCAATGTAGGACTGAGTTATTGGACTCTCCCGGTAAGTTATATACTCTTCTGTAATATAATATATATATATATATATTTATCCCAACAAAAATTGCTGATATTGCACTGATAATTTTCACAGGGATGGCTGCCTAATCTATATTTTCCCATATATATAGATAAAATACACAAATGTAAGCATGGGAGTGATTCAGCAACATTTGATACTGAAGGAAGGTTAGCATATTTAAATCTCATAAATTTGAAACATGAAAAACATAAAGCTAGGAAATATTTTAACCCTTCTAATTTAATGGGATGTCAGGTTTATGCCAGTGAACTTTGAGAACATCTTTAGCAAGTATGCTCGGACACAGCCTGACAAATTGTCATTCCGAGAACTATGGCATATGACTGAGGCAAATCGGAATTCATATGACTTCCTTGGCTGGTTTTTTTCAATGACCCTTATCTTGAGTTTTTTTTGTTTTATTCTGATTCTACTTCAGTTTTCTAAAATTTTGAATTGTTTCAATTAAATTCCTGACGTTTTAAAGTGGTTTGATTGGCTTTGTAGGTTAATATCAAAGGGAGAATGGACACTTTTGTATAGGCTTGCAAAGGATGAAGATGGTTATCTGTCAAAAGAAGCAATAAGGGGGTGTTTTGATGGGAGTCTGTTTGAATACGTTGCCAAAATGAATAAGAAAGGTGGTGACAAAAAGCACCGCTGATTAATGCGTCGTTGACCTCCGGTTGGAGCAGTAGCAGCGACAACTATTAGCAAATGCTACTTCATTTCTCAAGACTACCGATCCTGATCAAGTATACAATTGTTGCTTTTTATTGTTCAAATTGTGAAATTATTCAATGTATTGTTTTGTTTGTGCAATAATTTGAATAAATTAAGTTTTTTTTTCAAGATTTTAAATTTCGATCCGAAGAATTTTTTTGATTACATGAACTAAGTCCACCTTAACACATTGCTGTGATATCATTTAACCTTAAGTTGTTACCCCAAAAATATATAAATATTAATAAGAAAATTTTAAATGTTACCCCCAAATTAGGAAAAAACAAAGCAAAATTTTTAAATGTTGTCACTAAATGGTTTTCACCAAATTAGGAAGAACAAAGCAAAAATATCTATTTTAATCTTTAGTATATCAGGCTATAATCCTTAATATATCTAATCAATTTATTACGTTTACAATATTTTTTAGAATTAGTATATAAAAACAAGTAACGCATAGTGGCCCTTTTGGATTTGTTTGATCTTCCTTCCTTCCTTTTTTTTAATCAAATATTTGTTCCATCTTCTAATCTTTCTAAATTTTCATAAATTTTAAAAAGTAATAACATATATTCATAATTAAATTGTGAAATGTTTAAAACATTTATAATTTTAAAAATCTTTATATTATATTAGTCTTTATATAAATAATATAGTAATATTTATCACACAAGCTGAAATCTTTCTGAGTTAAGAATCAAAGGAAAAATTGGGTTGAATTTTTTCTTATATTCGACTTTATGTCATGAAAGATTAAACTTGTCTAAGGTCAAATTTGTTCCAAATATGGTCGAGTCTAAGATGGAATATTTTAGCTTGAGTTTATCAAGTCTAACATGGATAATTGTTTAATAAATAAAATATTTTTATTTAAATTTAATTATAAAAATATATAAATATTAATTTAAATAACTAATATTTTTAAATAATAATTTGAATTTTTTAAACTGATCGAGCCGAATTGAAACTCGAAGAAATAAAATTTTCAACTAATCAAACTTAACGATACCATTATATGAAAGTGTTAAGAAATTGAAATAAGACCTAACAATTTATGTATTTTATAGTATCATAATTATATTTAAAATTTTTTATATTTATATTAATTTAATACATTAATAATTTATAATATATAAAATTTAAAAAATATATTCATATCATATTATATCATATTTTTATTATTTTATACATGTTATATTTATATCATCACGTTCCTTATAATTAGATCTAATTGAAAGTGGGGAGGGTCGCAAAGAAGAAAAATAGAAAAAGATTTAGACTTTCCTTTAGGAGGCTAAAAAAAATTACTCATGGCCTCAAAAACATTGCCCTTCACATTGGGTTATTAGCACGTGTCACTTTCAATTCCTTTTGCAAACTTCGTAGAATTAGAGGAATATTCAAAACATTTGGTCCTTAATCGGTAATATTTGACTTTATGCAAAGCTTAAACCCCAAAATATATGATGGATTTAGTCGTTTTGTACATAATGGTGGATGAATTCAAAGTTTCAGCTTAGAATTCAACATAATATCCATCGATAGAAATTAGAAATTTCATCATTTTTATTTTATTTTTAAATATAGAAAAGAATAAGATTATTTTAAAATAATATTATCTTACATATATTAAGTGAATTTTTTTTAAATATTTTATATTTAAGTTGGACTATCCAATTATTATCAATGAACTTTAAATTAAGTGTTTAATATAATATCAAAATCTAAATTTTATTGCATTAAGAAATTCACTTTATGCTCCTTTGAGATGATGTTTGTCTTTGCCATTGGCTTTGCGACGGAGTTGTTGACTGAAAAAAAAAATGATCCTTTTTCAAACGATTTTCGCTATGTCATAATTGTTACTTCAAAGTTGAAAGGGTCTCATTTATTTATACTTATGATTATAATATTAAGGCGGCTAAAGGATTGGTGGGGTGGGGGTGCCTAGGTGTGATGTGAAAGTTATCTTTATAAGGTGCTTCACTGTTTACAGAGCTGTCCGTGGGCTGCCGGTAGAGTTCGGATTTGTAATTTTTTATTTTAATTTAATTTAAATTAGAATAGTATTTTTATAAATTTAATTATTAAATATATAAATATTAATATAAAAATAATTTTTTAATAGGATGAATAAAGATTTAGATTTAATATTGGATAAAATAGATTGAGCTAAATTCAAACTTAAATTTAGATTCAAAATTTTTTGAGTTTTGATTCGACTATGAATACCTCTAATTGCTTACGAAAAATCTCACAACCTACGTAAAATCTCAAAAGAGGAAGAAAAGGAAGAAGAAAAAAGGGGTGGAGATTGCAATTGAAGCACCCAAAGCACCATTAATTGGTGAAAGAAAGATTTGAGCAAACCTCGAAGAATATTACCAAAACCTTGTAATGTTATTTCAAAAAAAAAAAAGGACACTAGTGTAAGGATTAAGGATCGAAACTACATACCTCCAGCCATAGCATTAGAATCAAGATATTGCACCTTGCTTTCTTGAAGAAATGTTTGAATGAAAGTGTATAAGGGATGTTCTAGCCTATAGCCTATAGTTTTGTGATTGATGCATTAGTTGATAGTCACATAGGTAATTTATAAATTAAACTGGGATCTTTAAAATACCATTTTTAATGTACCATTCTTAATAACTTTCTTCCATCAAAGTTAACTATACAAAAACGTTTATGATTCATGAATATTCATAATTTATAATACATGAACGTCCAAAATTCATAAATGTTCATGATACATGAATATCCATAATTTATAGATTTTTATGATACCTAAATATTCATAATTCATGAATCTCCAAAATACATGTGGTTACACATGTTAGTAACATTAGATTTCTTGCATGTAAAACTTTAGCTCTCTTTTTCTTGCTTGTTTGGTTTCAATTTTCTTTTCCGTATAAAGGTCATTGTTTGAGATTGGGGAAAGATTAAGAATATTAAAATTTGAATATTTGATCGACTGAATATTATTTTTTAAAAATATTTATGTAAACCAAATAAACTAAGCATTAAGTTCTTTAGATTTCAATTTTCATTACTTGTAAAAGTACCCATATTTATATCTTCTCAAGAAGTACCCATATTTATATCAAAGTTATCATTTGAATATTATCGTTTGCTGTATATTCACTTCTCATAATTTTTCTCAAGTGGAAAAGGTTTATTATTGTGTTGTTGCTTCCATTGTGTTCAACTCTTTTCCCAACATTGACTCGATAGATGTCATGTTTGATAATAAAATTATTATTATGATTATTATTATTATATTTAAAATTTTCTCTATCTTATTTTTTGATAAAAAATTTGCATTTACACTGAGTTTTTATAGTCGTGCGTCATTTGATTATGGCGTTTTAAGATTTGTTTGGGGTTATTGGGTTATTTTTTTAACTTATTCTTTTGAAAATAAAGAATTACTTTTGAATTAGTATTCGATATCATTAAAATGAATTTTTTTTTTAAATTCACAAATTTTATCATGTGTGCTATTTTTATTTTTAATTAATTTATTATTATATTTATGTAGTATATATTACCTTATTAACACTGCTTTACTAATAATATATTGGATAATTATCCTTTATTTTTTTTATGTAGCTTTAACAAATCACTTTAGGAGTTTTTTTTTTTTGTATAATTTTTCAGCTTTCCTAGAATAGCTTGGTCCTTGAAAGTTTTAGAGTTTTCCTAGGTTATAGTATCTCCATGGCTGATGGGAGAATTCAGTGTATCTTAAGAGAAGTTGAAATTTTTTGTTTTTAAGTGCAACAAGTACTCAAATGTACCTAAAAATATATTTTAATTTTTAATATGTATTTAAATAATTAGATATTCCAAATAAAAAGTTAGATTTATGTTCTTAGTAAATATTAGTTCAATTTTCTTTTACATGAAAGTGACATGGTTGAAAATTGAAGGAGGAAAAAAAAATTATTTCTTACAAAATTATTTTTCTAATATTTAGTTTAATCTGTGTCATCAGACCATTGCATACAGGTAAAAAGAGTTATTACATTTACAATATTTATAATTATAAAATGATCATAATCAAATTAATATTCACTATAATAATATAGTAATTATTGTACTTGGTAGAAAAAAAAAGATTAAACAAACAAAAGAAATAAACTAAAACAACAACGTGGTATGATTAAGACTAGGAATAACTTGTCTTATCCTGTGTCCAATGTGTTCATATGACAGAGTCACCTGCCTGATTTTTTTTTTCTTTTTTCTTTAATGCCCGGCGTATGTTGTTGTTATTATTACTATTATTATTATTATTATTATTATTAGTTAAAGCAGTTTTCTAAATATGGCTTATGGTAGGGGAGAGTTGAAAGTTGGGTGACCAATGAAATGGGCCTTCTCCGGTATTCTTAGATTTCATTTAGCTTAATTGTTAGCATAATTTTTAAAGTTAAAAAGTTTTTTTTTTTTTACGAATATAATATTAAATAAATAATATTTATGATTAAAATTATGATTTAATAAATTAAATAAAAAATAAAACTTTTATCGTTAGAAATAATATCTTAGTCTAGTGATTAGAAATGCGTTAAAGTTGACATATAAAATTAAGTTCGATTTCAAGTATCCCTCTCTATCTCTAATTTATCAAAAAAACAGTTTTTTTTTTCACATTTCAATCCGTTACAATACTTTTTCACAATAATATTGAACACTTAAAATTTTTTTAATTGTATTTTTATCACATTTTTAATCATATTTTTTTAATTTAAACTTTTTCTTACCGATGCACAATGTTAAAATAACCCTTAGGTGAATGAACCTGAATTGAATCATTCAAGTAATATATTGACCAAATTAAGGCATTAATAAGGCAGTGATCCGCATTAATTAATGTTGCTGCCTCCTCTATTTCCTGCACGATTAAATAAAAAACATAGTACAATTTTAAAAACACTAAGGGGTCAACAACTCCTCCTATAAATAAAATATCATAAATCTCCATTCTTCTCAAATATATATTTTTATCCAATGTAAGTGCACGTGGATTAAATATAATTAGGGATTGTGTAGTATAATCTGATATGCATATAATACAAAAGAGAATTCGTATTTATGTATGAATGGTTTATATTTTGGTATAGTATATAGAGTTATTTCGTTTGAAGGGTTCGGGTTAAGAGAATTCGATTCATTGGTTTAATTAGAGAATTTAGTTAATGGATTAGTTCACTTGTTTGCTTCATAGATGTTGTATTAATATAAAACTATCCCTCATGCTTAAAAAAATAATAGTCTTCAATATGCAGAGAAAATTACAAAATTATTGCATAATAAAAATATTTATAATTTAGGTTACTATAATAAGTAATTACAAAGAATGAATTTTTAAATTTTGTATAAAAAGTAGAAGCATAAACAAAAAATATTTATTATTTACCGTCATTATAATAAATAAAATAATGATTAGTAAGGAAAGGGGAAAATTTTTTGAGAGAATTACAAAATGAATTAATTAACTAAAAATATTTATGATACCGTTATTATAATACGTGATTATTAATAAAGTAATAGCAAAATATTTAAATGAAAAAAATGATTTCAAAATTATTTTTATAGAAAAATAATAATATAAGTAATTGGTTAGTTTGGGCTCTCACAATTAAAAATGAAATCTGATTGAAAAAAATAACTTAAACTTTTTTTTTTATGTATTTGTCATGTGATTTAAAAAAGGTTTAATTCTATAGTTTTATATTTTATTATTTAAAATTGATTTAATGATAAAAGTGAAGAAGATGTTACTTAAAATATTTAATTTTAAATTATAATCATAATTATAATTATTTTAATATAAAAATATATATTAAAATATTTAAATAAACTTATTTAATAATTAAAATTATAAAAAAAATTCACATCCCCAACAAATTGGGTTAAACATTCTAGTAATATAATAGTAAATCACACAAGCTGGAATCAATTTGAGTTGAGAATTAAAGGAAAAAAATGGGTTGAGTTTTCTTTCTTATATTTAACTTTTATGTTGTGAAAGATTAGGCTTGTCCAAAGTTAAAGTTTGACAAACAATAAGATCGATTTTAGATAAAATTTTTAATTTAAGTTGAGTCAGTTTAATTTAATCAAATAATTATTTAATAAAAAAATATTATTACTTAAATTTAATTTTAAAGATATAAAAATAATTAATATTTTTAATATATTTTAAATAATAATTCGAACTTTATAATTTTTTAGTCAGATAATTAAAATTTTAGATGAGCAAACTTTTTAGAGTTGAGATCCATCAATTACTTTTTTGTCTATTTTTTTAATACATTTATCAATACCATTCATATTTAAAAGATTCACTTATAAATTGTTAAAATCAAATCAAAATTAAATTTATAAATAATAATTAAAATTGTATTAAATAATAATGAAAAAAATAAAATGTAGATCTGGCAATTCATGTATTGATATTATATTCTTGTATTTTATTATGTCATAATTATATTCAAAGATTTTTTATATTTATACGATAATTTTGATACGTTTATAATCTATATTAAATAAATTTTAAATATATATTTATATTAAATTATATCATATTTTTTAATTTTAAATATATTATATTTACATAATTATATTAAATATTATTAGATGTAATATAAAAATTTCAATTCAATTTTTGAGCTAACCAAATTTTTATCTATGAATACCTGTACGAAAGAGTTAAAAGAATTAAACGTAGGGGGTGTCCCAGAGAAGAAAAGCTGGAAACGTTTTTCATCTTTTTCTGGTCACGTGAAAGAGATGCGAGAATGGAAAGTAGGTAGGGGTCCGACAGAAAGGAAAATTGGGAAAGATGATCATCTTTTGCATAAAAAGACAGGAGAAATAAAAGTAGGATGGGTCCCAAAAAGAGGAAAAAAAATTGGAAAGAATTTGATCTTTTATTTGGGAGGCTAAGAAAACTACACATGGCTGTCAAAGAAACTTTGCCTTTCATAATTATCCAAGCAAAAAAAAAAACCATTGGGTTAATAGCGCGTGTACGTCACTTAAGTTCCTATCATAAACTATCAAGTACAAAAGACTAATTAGGCTTTCTTTAATATAACTCTTAACTTTTAATTATTAAAATGAATATAATTTTATTTATACTTTATTATTTAATATACTTATAATTTTAGTAATTTTTATTATAAAATATAATTTTATTTATATTTTATTATTTAATATAAATATAAAATTTAATTTCTTATTAAATATATATACATATTTTAATATAATATCTTTAAGTGTTATTTTTTATCCTTACTTTATTGTTATTGCTATGATTAAATTTAATATATAATTAATTTTAATCTTATTACTATATTACTTAATTTTAATGCTATAATAATTATTTTAAATCTCATTAAAATTAAACTCAACTACTGTCTATATGGACTTTTAGTAGATGAATTTACAGTAAGGAGGAGAGGGCAGCTTAGGATTCAATATACCGTCCGTTGATTGAAATTACAAAATCTATGACCTATTGTACAATAATAATATAAAAAAACCATCATCTTTAGATAAATTCTAAGTTAGGGAGAAAGGGAAGCTGAGGATTCAACGTACCATCCGTTGATTGAAATGAGAAAATCTATGACACATTGTAGTCTAATAAGATAGAAAACTATCATTTTCATTTGAGTTTTTAAAATATTATTATCTTATGCTTGTTAAGTATTTAATTTTTTAAGATTTTATATTTGAGCCGAATTTTTATATTTATTATCAATTAATATTAAATTAAATGTTTAATTTAATATAAAAATTTAAATTTTATTTTATTATTTTTTATATTACATTTTTCTAATTTATCATGCAATAAACTTTTTTTATTATTGCTTATAAATAATGACGCCTAATAAAATTGTATTGTCTCATACATATGATCTTATCTATTGTATAATTATTACATATTAATTTTAAAATAGATGTTTAACGAATTAGACTCTCCTATGTCACTTTCTTTACCTATTAACTCTTTACTAAACTAGCTCTGGAAATTTACATTCAAACGAAAGGCCTAGCCTTAGGCTTGTCATTTGCTATGTCCCAATCAAAAACTACATCCAGCTGCCAGCTCAACGTTCAGACTGAAAGTTGCATGGTCGACGCAGGTTCCCAATTAAAAACTTTGTCCCACATGCAATAATAGCCTCACTATGCCTCTTTGGGATGATGTTTGCCTTTGCCCATTGGTTTTGCCACGGGAGTTATTGATTGAAACCAAAAAAAAAAAAAAGAAAGTGCTCATGTTTCAGAAGTTTGTTGCAGTATCTTAATTGCTACTTCAAAGTTCAAAGGGTTTCACTTATTTCTAATTACAATTGTAAAGAATGGTAGGTGTAAGTCGGCAAAAGTATTAATTAGAGGACTAGGGGGCATGTCTAGGTGCTCTTAGAAAACTATCTACATAAATAGCTTCATTGTTTATGAGAAAACTCACAATTTACACAACATCTAGAAAAAAAAGGCAAAGGAAAGGAAAGAAAGTAGCAAAAGATGGAGATTGCAACTGAGACACCCAAGGCACCATTGACAAGGGAAAGAAAGATTCGAGCAGACCTTGATGAAAAAAATACCAAAACCATATAAAACTTCTAACTCTTTTTTTCTTCCTTGTTCCTTTTGGTTTCAATTTTATTTTATTTTTTGTTAATATAAAGATGGCTATGGTTTAGGGTAAGGGAAAGGATTATAGGGGTTTGGATTTAGATTTTAAATTTGTTAAATGTCAATTTTTAAGAATAATTGTATAAATTAATTTGAATTGAATCTTAAGTTTTTTTGTTACAATTTATATTAATTGCAAACGTATCATATTTTTATCAGAGTACTAAATAACCGTCATCGATTTTGTTACGGATGCGATTGCCATTCGTAGTTGTGAGTATCGTTATGTAACATATAATAGTTGTCGCAATAGTGATTTTGTTTCCAAAAGTCACGTATCTTTCAAAACAACATAATTATATATTTTAATATTATATTTTATTATTTTTCAATATAACTACATTTTAATATCATCTTTAAGATCACGTTATCTTTTTATATCACATTATCTTTCAAGCATAAAGAAGCACACCTTGCAAATCAAAGCCAAAATATCAACCAAGACGGAACATAATATATTCACAAGCCAGGCATCAAAGCAAAAACAGGACAATAAAAAATCTGTATATGTTGACCAATTCCATTACAGTTTCGTCGATCAAGGAGTCATTTTCCATAATAGCTCCCAGAATTTCATTACTGTGATGAAATAACAATACAAGCAGACCAAATTGGGCCAGGGGGGCAGGGTTAAAGTAACAGAGCATGTTTAAGGTGTTGTCTTCACCAAAGATCCCAAGAAAATAGGAGAAAGAAGCCACAGGAGGGTTGAAAATGGAGCAAACATTAGTCTTGCGGGCGTTTCACCGCATTTAAACAGCTATTGCGGCATTGCGTAACGTGTTTAGGCCTTTATGGTCGTGATTCAATGTCATCAATGTGTAACACTGAAATTGCTGTTTGGTGACTTGGATTTCCGTTACGATGCGTAACGGCCGCATTTTTAGTACTATGATATTTATCCTGTGATGAAGTATTAATCATACGATATGCTTGGGTTGAAGGAAAGGAAGGCAATGGAAGGGCCCTTGATTAGAATGGAAGAATCTGACATTCATAATTCATTCTACTCAATGGAATCACACGTTCACAGCTCAATCTATTGTTTTAGATTTATGTTTTCTTTGACTAACCAAAAAAGTGGTATTAGATTTGGCTAGGGCACTGGAAGCTCCTGATGCAGAACATCCAAATGGAACACCAGGACATAACAACAATGGAATGAGTGTTCGTCAACAACATGCTTCATTTTTCGATCAAGACAAGGATGGAATTGTTTATCCCTGGGAGACTTATAGGAGTAAAATTTTCCAAATTCCAATCTAATATGAGTGTTTTTTTTTTTGTTCTTCCAATTTAATTTCTATTTCTTTTGACAAATTTTATCTTCACTATGGAAAAAAACAGGTATGAGAGATCTTGGTTTCAATCCATTTTTTAGCCTTTTGCTTGTAATCGTCTTCAACGTAGGAGTGGGTTATCCCACTCAACCGGTAAGTTATATTGCTAACTTGTATTCTCTTCTGTATTATATATATATATATATATATATATATATATATAGACCCTAACAAAACTTGCTGATATTGCACTCACAATTTTCACAGGGATGGCTGCCTAATCTGTATTTTCCCATATATATAGACAGAATACACAAATCCAAGCATGGCAGTGATCAGCAACATATGACACTGAAGGAAGGTTAGCATTACAAATCTCATAAATTTGAAACGTTAAGGATGCGCTTGAGAGCATGAAAAAGTAAAAAAATACTTGAGAGAGAGCAAAAAAGTGAAAAAAAAATTTAATTTTAGATGTAGTTGGTGAGAAAGGAAAGTGAAAAGGAAAAAAAAAAAGAAAATCATTTTTTATCTATTAATAAAAAATAAATTACTTCAAATTAAAAAGAAGAGATAAAAGAAAATGAGAGTAATGTGAATAAAGTGTTTATATATTATTTTTTAAATTTTATTTTTTTAATCTCAATTTTTGATTGGTATAATATTAAAATAATTATTTTTTATTATCTTTCCTATCATTTTTTAATCATTATAAGCATTGGGTGAAAAAGAAAAAATATTTTTCTTTTTACTTTTTCATCTTTCTTACCGAACACTGACAGAAAGAAAAAACATTTTGTATCTTACAACTTTTTTTCTCCTTCAATTTCTCATCTTTCCAATTTTCTTTCAATTCTACCGAGCAAAACCTAAAATAATAAAGATGGAAAAATATTTTAACCTTTCTTATGCAATGCGGTTTCAGGTTTATGCCAGTGAACCTTGAGAACATCTTTAGCAAGTATGCTAAGACATATCCTGACAAGCTGTCATTCAAAGAATTGTGGCATATGACTGAAGGAAATCGGAATTCACGTGATTTCATTGGCTGGTTTTTTTCTCAACGACCCTTTTTTTTTTTTTTATGTTATTGATTCAATAAATACTTCGTTTTCGAAATTTTAAATTGTTCCATTTAAATTTCTAACGTTTTGTTATGATCGCACATGGCGACGACATAAACGGCACTATCTTTACATACCGATCGTCATATTGCAACGATCGAAACAGCACTGCTTATATGACGATCGCCAAGTCTCACCCGACAGTCACTATTGTAATTGTC
>JBBYHK010000002.1:7532558-7598555 GCA_038382065.1 Adansonia grandidieri
TTATCCAAAATATTGATTTACAAAATGGTAAAGATAAAAATTTAAAATTCAGAATAATTTTATCAGAAAAAATTTCATAAGTATAATACTCGCTGTACTATGAAAAATTCAAAACTAATTACAAAAATAGACAACTTGACACCTTGTAGTATAAAATATAAATATGAATTTTTCCTTGAATATTTTTTATTTTTTTGGAATGCATATTAGCATGAATACTGCACAAGTATTGGTAAAAATACATTATGGTCAATTTTCCAAGCTTTACAAAAAAATTTCAAAAAATTCATGAAAATGAAAAATTTAATCATGATATCATCTGCAGGAATGATTTTTTGAATTTAAAAAGAAAATATTTAAAAGTAAAATTTTCCTCTTGATTATTTCTTTTCATCCGAGATTGGTCTTCAAATGGCATTTTTTTCGTCAAGTGAACTTATGGCTATCCAAAGGTCTTGAAAATGTCTTGTTCATCTAAAAAATACTAGTCCTAATGAGGATGGCCGTTAAGTTCTTGATCTTGGATTTTCAAGATTATTGGAAACAAGATGTGGATGAAATTAGGTGTCTACAGCTACCCCTCTTTGATTGTTGCTGAAAATTAGAAACAGGGCAGAGACCAAATAGACATGATTTTGTTTGGGTCTTTAAGCTTTGAAAACTAAACTCAAAATGAAAATAAAAGCTAATTAGCCCTAAGGAAAAATCTTAAATTAAACGGCAACTAGGGCGAGACCTAAGTGAGTAGTAGCTTAGTGAGACAAAACCATGCTGGTCAACAAACAAAAGGAGCTGATTGGGATGAAACCATTCAAGTCAATAGAGGTAAGAGGTTGACTGAGGGAAAACCTATAGGTCAATGAAGATATGGTTGATTGAGACAAAATCTATAAGTTAACAAAAATAAAAGGTTGACTAGGACAAAACCAACAAGTTAATAAAAAGGGTTGGCCAGGATAAAATCAAAAAGTCAACAAAGATACGAGTTGACTGAGATAAAACCTATAAGTCAACAAAGGTACAGTTTGATCAAGATGAAACCTATAAGTCAACATATAATAAGGGTTGGCCGAGATAAGACCAATAAACCAATAAATAAAAAAAGTTTACTGGGGTAAAGTTGACAAGTCAACAAAGGTACGGGTTGATCGAGATGAAATCTATAAGTCAACATATAAAAAAGGTTGATCAGGATAAAATCGACAAGCCAACAAATGAAAAAATTGACTGGGACAAAGCTGACAAGTCAACAAATAAAAAAAAGGTTTGACAGGATAAAATTGACAAGTTAATGGATGAAAAAGGTTGACTGGAATAAAGCTGATAGGTTAACTTAGGTAAGAGTTAATTGGGATGAAACTGACAAATCAACATATGTAAGGTTTGACCGAGATAAAGCTGACAAGTCAAATAAGGGTGACTAGGATATAATCTTAAATTTAAAGGGATGACCAGGGCAAAACCGATACAGTCAAATGAAGAATGGCCAGGATATAATCCTAGGTCTAAATGGTTAACCATGATAGAACCGATATAGTCAAATAAAGAATGACCAGGATGTAACCTGGGTATAAAATGTTGACTAGGGTGGAACCGATACAGTCAAATGGGGATGATCAGGATATAACCTAGGCCTACAAGGTTGACTAGGATGTAATCTTGATCGAAAGAGTTGACTAAGGTGAAACTAATACAGTCAAATGGTAAAAATGTTTCATATTTGGATTGCCCAAAGGAAAGCAAGGTTTACCTTTTATTTCTGAAACATTACAGTATCCAAAGGCTCTTTTCAACTTTAGATCTGCAAGTTATCAAATGTGAATACAAATGCATGAAGAATGCATATGATGAGTTTTCATGATTTAGTTTTCTTTATCAATGTCTTATCCAGCCTATTTTGGAGAAAATGTGATATATATTTCTCCTTCACTTGATAGAATGGACCTATATTTCTACTTTAAATTTGAAAACATGTTCAAAAAACATTAAGGATCTTTTTTCATTTTGGCAAAGGGAGCCAACACTAGAATTCAAATTTGAAGGCATCTTTAAAGGTCATTATAGACATGGTACACTTATTCCTGAAAAGTCAAACAGGTGATGCACCAATATCATCTAGGAATTGAAAAAGAGGAACATGATTAAGAATATATGGTCCATAAAATTTCCCATTAATAGCTGGAATAATTTGATACAGGCTGAAGAAGAAGAGCATGATGGGGAATATACGGTTTCTAAAATTTCCATCAATAGCCAAAATAAATTGATATAGGTTGAAGAAAAAGAGCATGATGGGGAAATTGTAGTTCATCCACCCTAATTCTTCCTAGAATGCCTAAAAGACTTTCGATTATTGACTAAAATCCCTGCAATGTTTTAATCTCATTCAAAGTAATGTAGGGAAATCAATTTATCATTTTTCCCTCTATTTCTATTTACTCAAAACATTAATTATCATCTAGCAAAAATGTTAGTATGGTCCAAAAGACTAACTAACAAAGGTATGAATGAAAATATGTACTTGTATTGTAACAAAGAAAGAGGATACAATGGTTATTTTAAAAATAGTTATAAAGTACAAAAGATATTTGGATATTACTTAGATAAACAAGATCTCCCAATTAGGTTTTCAAAGATTTCCTCTAAACTAAAAGTTTACTTTCATGAAGATCTATCTCTTTAAGATGCCTTTGATCATACTATGCCTTTTTTAAACTTAGTCTTCTGGTAAATTATACCTTGTCTACTCTTTTCAAATGCTTGGGTTATCGTTTTGAGCCTTCAGCTTAAAGTCTCCCTCTTATACAACCTTTGATCAGATACCCTTTTTGGGTTTTCATTTAAGTTTTTTAAATGGACACTTTTTTGGTTTTCATTATTTTTTGTTTCTTTATTTTTTTCTTTTTTTAAACGAATGCCTTTTTTTAAGCATAATATTTTTTTACATTATCCAAATTAATAGGGTTTGGTAGAATTCCTCCATCAATCTCTACCAATACCAATGCTCTTCTTGAAAATGTCTTCTGGACAACATAAGGCCTTTCCCAATTAGATACCAATTTACCTCGAGGATCTTTTTATCCTAGCAAGATTCTTCTCAGTACCAATTTTCCCTTATGGAATTTCCTGGGATTAAATTTCTTATCATGCGCTCTTATCATTCTTTTTTGGTACATCTGCCCATGTTGAATAGCTTTTAGCCTTTTTTCTTCAATGAAGTTTAGTTGCTCATAATGATCTTGAACCCATTTAGCTTCTTCCAATTTGGTTTCCATTAAAACTCAGAGTGATGGGATCTCCACTTCAATTGGTAAGATAGCCTCTGTACCATAGACTAACGAACAAGGTGTTGCCCCAGTTGAAGTTTGGACTGAAGTTTTATAAGCCCAAAGGGCAAAAGGGAGCTTCTCATGCCAATTTTTGTAGGTCTCTACCATCTTTCCTATAATTTTTTAAATATTTTTATTAGCTACCTCTACAGCTTTATTCATCTTTGGTTGGTATGTCACTGAATTATGCTAAGAAATTTTAAGCTGGGTGCACACCTTTATCATTAATTTATTATTCAAATTGGAGGTGTTATCTATTATAATTCTTTCAGGGATCCCAGATCGACAAATAATGTTATTCCTTAAAAATTTTCTCGCATCAACCTTGTCACATTTGTATAGGAGGCTGCTTCAACCCATTTGGTGAAGTAATCAATAGTCGCCAAGATAAAGCGATGACGGTTCGAGGCTACAAGGGTAATTGGTCCAATAACATCCATGCCTTACATGGAGAAAGGCCATGGCGCAGTTCTGACGTGCAATGGTAAAGTGGTACATGGATCTTGTCAGCATAGACTTAGCATTTATGACACTTTTGGGCATATTTAATACAATCACCTTCCATGGTAATTTAGAAATAACCCAATCTCATGATTTGCTTTGCCATTTTATGTCAATTCGCATAGATACTGCAAATCTCCTCATGTATTTCTTCCAATATCTTCTGTGCTTCAAGAGCATCAATACACCTTAGTAACACTTGATCAAAACTCTTCTTGTAAAGAATCTCTCCATCTAAAACAAAATTCATCACCAGCCTCCTTAAAGTTCTTTTATCGGTCTTAGAGGCATTATCTAGGTATACTTGATCCTTGAGATATTTTTTGATGTCATGATACCATGGGAAACCATTTGCTTCCATTTTTACATTACAATAGTATGCAAGAGACTTGTATATGTTTATCTGAATTAGTGTTACCTCTTACCCTTGATTACTTTAAATATCAAAGCCAATGTGGCTAAAGCATCAGCCATTTAATTATTGTCTCAATTCAAATGAATAAATTCTACTTTCTTGAACTCTTTAAGCAATTTTAGAATTAGCTTCTTATATTATTGCATCCTCAAATCTCGAGTTTCTTATTCTCCACGCAATTGATAAAATCACTAAGGTCGAGTCCCCATATACTTTTAATAATTGAGCTTTTCCCTCTACAGCTGCCTAAAGTCCCATAACACATGCTTCATATTCTGCTACATTATTTGTACTATTGAAGTCTAGTCGAGCAGTAAAAGGTAATAGTCTCTTTCTGGAGATATTAAAATTGCCCCAATTCCATAGCCTAAAGCATTTGATGCTCCATTGAAATACATTTTCCATGTTAATTCCTTCGATGGCTCTCTTTCTTCTTCCACAGAATATTCATTAAATCCTAATCAAAAAAGTCAAAATTCAATGGTTGATAATCATCAAGTGCTTGGCCTGCTAGGAATTCAGTGATAACATTCCCTTTAATCACCTTCTGACTCACATAAACCATATCATATTCTGATAGCAAAACTTGCCATCTAGCTATCCTTTTTGACAAAGTCAGTGCATCGAACAAATATTTGATTGGGTTTATTTTGGTGATCAACTAGGTGGTATGATGCAACATGTATTATCGGAGCCTTTTTATACCCTAAACTAGGGCATAACATATCTTTTCTATTTGAGAATAGTTTACCTCATAGTTAAGAAATTTATTGCTGAGGTAATAAATAGCTTACTCCTTTTTTCCTATCTCATCTTGCTGTTCTAGCACACAACCCATAGACCTTTTAGACACTGATAAGTACAAAATCAAATATCATCCTACTACATGTGGTACCAACACTGATGGATTACAAAGATAATGCTTAACTTAAATTTTTGAAATGCTTCTTGGCATTCTTCATTCTGTTCACCAAGGTTTTGTTTTCGCAAAAGCCAAAATATTAGGTCGCACTTATTTATGAATTGTGATATGAATCTGGCAATGTAATTCAACCTCTCCAAGAATTTGCACCTTTTTTTGCGTACGTGGGGATGGTAATTCGTGGATGACTTTAATCTTATTTGGATCAACTTTAATACCTTTTTCACTCATAATGAAACCTTAACTTTCCTGACTTTGCACCAAAAGTGCATTTTACCAGATTTAGCTTCAATTGGTACTTTCTCAGTCTTTTAAATAGCTTTCAAAAATCTGCAATGTGTTGTTCCTCCTAAGGTGATTAGGCAATCATATCATCCATATATACTTCTATCTCTTTCTACATTATATCATGGAATATAGTGAATATTGCCCTCTAATAAGTTGCCCCTGCATTTTTAGTCTGAATGGCATTACCTTATAACAAAAAGTTCCCCACATAATGACAAAAGTTATTTTTTCCATGTCTTCTGGTGCCATTTTTATTTGGTTATACCCTAAAAATCCTTCCATGAAAGAAAACAAACAATTCTTTGCAGTATTATCAACCAGAGTATCTATATGGAGAAAAAAATTATCCTTCAAACTCATTGGATTTAGGTCCTGATAGTCTACACATATTCTAACTCTACCATCTTTTTGGGGAATTGGGACAATATTTGCAACCCATTCTGGGTATTTTACCACTTCGAGATATCTAGCCTTGAATTGTTTCTTTACCTCTTCTTTTATCTTTAAAAGCATTTCTTGTTTCATTCTTCTCAACTTTTGTTGAACCTGTTTGAATTCTAGTTTTAAAGGTAATTTATGGACTACAATTTTTGTATCCAACCCTAGCATGTCTTGGTAGGACCATGCAAAAACATCTCAGAATTCCCAATGTAAACTTATTAATTCTACCCTAGTGATGGGCATTAGGGTAATCCCTATCCTGGCTTCTTTTCTATCATTCTTATCATCCTTTAAATTTATCACCTCTGTGGATTCTTCATCGGGCATTATTCGTTCATCCTCTTGCTCCATTATTTTTAGCAGATCAGGTGGCAAAGTATGATCATCAACATCTTTTTCAAAATCGACCTCATTCAAGTGAATAGTCTATTCAAATTCAACCTTTGAATAGTGTTTAAGACTATCCACTTTTCTTTGAGTAGGAAATCTTTTAACAAATGTATGACGTTATTTGTATAAATGTATGTAACAAAAGAAAGAAAAATTGGTCTGAAAGAAAAATTGGTCTAAAAGAAATTGGACATAAATAAAAAGGTCACATGCATTTCATTTCTATAAATGATAATTTAACATTTCAAGTTTTCACAGAAAGATTCTTAGATGACAAAACGAGTTCCTAACATTAATTTGAAACTGACCTAAGCACTGCATTTCTCTCAATACAAGTCTAATTTTTCATGACATATCTAGGAGGACAAGGATGGATCTTATGATCATCATTTGGCTCTTTGTTATTTTCTCAAATGGTGGCCATCTGACACTTTTTGAAAGCTTCATTAACCGCCATAATAACTCCATTGGCTTCTTTTTCTTCATCTCTTGGATTAACAACCCCTCCAACTTCATTCAGTAAGGGGTAAAGGGTTGATTTCTAGCTTTCCTTGAGATCTGTTTTCAAATTTCTTTTTTTGACTCTACTCTGGCTTGAAGCCTAGTCCACTTGTCTTTCTTGCTAATAACATTGATAAATCGACTGATCCCTTGTAAATGTTTCCTAAGTCCACTTCCAACTCAAGCTTTTTTCTTGACTATAGGCTTGAGACCCATACAGGTGCTCTTTGAAAGTCTAGGTTTTGGGATTACAAACCCTTCTGCAATAAAAGTGGCATTGATAACTTTAGAGGACCTAAAAGAGCACTCTTCAATTTCAGTATCTATCTCAATGTAAGGGGCTTCAGCAAAAGTCATGGCCACTATATCTTCCTTCTCGTATAGGCTAATCAACTTTTTCTCAACTATAAATTTAACCTTTTGGTGTAAAGATGATGGGATGACCCTGGCAGAATGAATCCATGGTCATCCCAACAAATAGTTGTATGCGGGGACAATATCCATTACATGAAATTCAATCTCAAATGGGCAAAGGCCAATATCTAAAGTGATCAAAATAGTTCCCTCAATTTCTTTTTTGGTCCTATCTAATGCCTTAACAATTGTATGGATGTGCTTGATCAGACAGACATCAACTGGTAAGCGAGACAATGTGATCAACGGCATTACATTCAAAGCTATCCATTATCAATGAGGACTTTAGGCAGAATAGTCCTTTTACAGTGAGTTATGATGTAGAGAGCTTTTGTTCAAGTGCTACCCTGGTGGGATCTTGTCATCCCTAAATGAAATTAAATTATCAGCAATAATGTTATTTACTAGGCGATCTAGCTTATTTATGGAAATGTCTTAAGGAACATAAGCCTAGTTGAGCACTTTAAACAAAGCATTTTGATGCGCTTTTGAGCTGAACAGCAGGTTTGGCATAAAAATCTTTACCAGTTGCTGCTTTAACTGTTCTACTATACTATACTTATTGTGTTTAATAAACTTAAAAAATTTAGTAGCCTCTTTTTCCTTGATCGATTCCTGTAGTTTTACTGGGCTATCTTCAGTAACTAATGCTTTCCAAATACATGTCTTTTTGACTCAATTTTTGCACTGGTTTCACTGGTTTCTAGGCTATAGATGTGACCACTACTTGTAACATGACTTACCCCAGTTATGTCAGTAGCAACCAGTTAGGTTGTAACAACCTCTGGACTTGTTATTCCACTATCATACTTTCACAGTATTTGTTTATTATTCTAATATGAGAATGGAGTTGGTGCTTTGATAATAAGTCTAGGAGTAACCTCAATCTTAGGTGGTGTGATCTTTGGTTGACTGTGATAAATGATAAGAGGGTGGTTAACGGCAAAGGGCAGCTATGATGATCCTTCACTAGCCATGTTGATTGATTTTTCTTCATCTAATCTAGCTTTTTCAAAGAACCTAATTTCACCATTATCCATCATTCTCTGGATTATGCCTAAAAATTCTATGCAATTTTGCAAAGTGTGCCCTGATGTTTTGTAAAATTTGTAGAAGTTGGTACTAAGACTAGATTGACCTTTGTTACTTCCATGATCTTGACTAAAGATCCCTCATTCAGTCAGGATTGCCCATACTTTTTCCATAGAAGTCCCAACTTCTTGGATTTTTAACTTCCTTCAATTTTTTTCTTTAGTAATCAGAGCATTAATCCTGGGTTTGGTATGATCTAGTAAGGGATTTGTTGCCACATTAGGTGCCGAGTCATTTTTAATTCAAAAGGCACCCCTCTTAAGAAGACTTTAAACTTTTTGCTTGAAGGCCGTACAATTTTTAATCGAGTGACCTACTACTGCATGATACTCACAGTGTAGATTTGGGTCTATCAACTGGGGTAATTTCCTTCATATGGTTTAGAAAAGATTAGTGCCACTAACTGTGTCTCAAAAAGTATATCAAAGATTTCTTTATATGAGTAAGAAAGGTGTTTAAGTGAAATCTAAGTTGGTTGGCTCTTTGGGCTAGTGGATTAACATTGGGTCTTGGTTGGTTTTATGGAGAAAGATTTAAAGTGGTGCCTAAGGTGATGTTGAAAAAGGAGCTCTGGGCATGTTAAGATAGTAAGTATTTCGGGTTTACTGTCTTTGGTTTTGGTAATACAGACAATGTCCTTAATGGTATGATTGACTGACATAGTTAACAGATGAAGCTTCTTCTTTATTCTTTCCTATCCTTAGTTTTTTTTCCAATAGAAGACTCCTCAACTGTTTCAATCATCTCTCCCAAAAAAACAAGATTAACAAAATTCTTAGTTACATTCCCTACTAATTTGTCATAATAGAGGGGACACAAAGTGCTCAGGAATAGCATCGTGGTTTCTTTCTCAATCAAAGGAAGCTAAACTTAAAAAGCCATGTTGTGTATATTCCTTAAAAGATTCAATAGACTTTTCTTTCCATATTTTGAAGAGTTAGTCATCAGGCACCTATTTAGCCATATGTTTATATTATTGAAGAAATACATTAGCTAAATCAGTCCAGCGTTGAATTCGAGTGTGGTTCAGATTATTGCAGCATCTTAACATAGATCCAAACAAACTTTATTGAAAAAAGTGAATCAAAAGCTTGTCGTTCTAGGCATAACTAGTCATTTTCTTGATGAACATTTTAATGTGTGCTTAAGGGGAAGTAGTGCCTTTGTGCTTTTCAAACTCGAGCATTTTAAATTTTAGTGGGAGGACTAAATCTGGTACTAGACTTAGGTCCTTGACATTTACACTACTATATAATTTAGCCCCTTTAATGGCCTTTAGCCTCTTCTCAAGAAGCTGTAGTATCTCTTTTTCTATCTCTGCGTCAGCCTACTCTTTACCCTTCTGTTTATGTTTTTCCTCTTCATCGATGCTAAGGCATGCTGATTCTTTTGGGACGACTACAGTTCTTGCATCTACCTCTTATGGAAGGGCATTATGATTAATGATGATGACTCATAGGTTGGTAGCCAGGACATTTTGTTGCGATTTTGGATATTGGCTGGTTGTGCATTCTAACTGTTAGTTGTTTGTTCCTCAACTAGTACCGCCTGGATCCCCTAGTAAGAGTGTCAGTATTTATCTCTGGCTATTGGTAAACCAACTCTCTTGCCATTAATAACTCCATCATGCTCGTGATCTAAACTTGTAGCTCTTCTTGGCTTTTCAGCATGGCCTCCTGGGCCTATCGATAGCTTTCTTCTAATCTCTTCAATCTTTCTAAGCGATCTTTAGCCATTTTTCTTATTTTAAGTCTAGTGTAGTATCAATAAGTGGGTAGTGGTTGAGCTGGTCTTTATGAGTTTGCAATGTTGACCTTCACAATTCCATATTTTTTTGAGCTAATTAATTTTCATTTATGAACTAATAAAATTAATAATCATGTATGTACGTTTGTATGTATAAGTATGGGCATATGTGTGTATGGTATCAATATGTGAATGCACTTGTAAGGATGCTTGCTTCAACTAAAGATTCTGAACTCAGAAATTTTTCATTAACTTTATGACAAATTACATGTTCATATCGTTGATCATCTAGGGATTACATCCAAGGAAATTCATAATTTGATCATATTGTTTCTGAGCTTCATCCAAAAATTGCAGTACAACATGTCCTTATTGTCCTATAGGATTAATTTACAACTGTAAGTCTCTAATCCTTTCCACCATTTTCCTTGCTTGGATGATGGCTGAGTGAATCTGCTCCATAAGATAATCTATGTACATTTATCTGCCAAAAGAATTAGCTACGCATCGTCTACTATTATCTTCAGCCCACCATAGTCTAATATCTCAATATGCATCTAGATCATGGTAGGCTTGCACCAAGGTGTGAATATCATCTCCCCTAGCTCGAAGTTACTTTTTTTTTCCATAGACCTTTTTAATTGGAGACGTTTACTAGCATGCTTTCTTCTTTCTTTCTCAAAAATAGTTTGTCTAGACTCTCCTTCCAAAGCTTTAGTCTTCTGTGCTTTTATCTCTTCATTAAGCTTGCACATTTTTTCTTTCATCCCTTTAGCAGTGTTATTGGAACTCGTGGATATCTTGGTAAGTTTCACTTTTTTGTTCCATTTGACCTAGTCATTCTTCATTAAGTTGTACTTTTCTTCCATTTTTTAACTTTTTTTTGCTTTTGCTTCCACTTTCATTCGTAAGTAGGAACTTTTTCTTGGAGCTTGTGATTCTCGTCACTCATTCTTTTTTGCTCTCTAGTAGATTCCTTTTTAATTAAATTGCATGACAGGTTCTGGCTGAATAGATACTCAAGGAATGGTTCCATCTGAGCTAGGAATAATTATGTCATAACCTCAAACTCTCCTCCAAGCATCATACCCTGGAGTGGTCTTAACCATGTATGCACTTAATCCCGACTCATACCTTTCTCTCCATTATAAAGCAGCTATCTAAAATGACTTTTTATAATCCTCACCTTGATATTCCAAGTCAACACCAACCAAATTTGAAGTCATAGGGATGAATTGCTACAACCTATATTGCCTTTGGACCAATAATGGTGCATAACCCACGATGCCTATATTTCGAGTAAAGGCATATATAGAAATTACCACATCAATACACAAAGCATTTTGGTCAAAACCTTGGTGCCCTCTAGGTTATATCAAAAGAAGCTAAGTTCTTTAGTGTCTCAACCCATTGTTTCTTAGTTCCAGACTTAGGCCACTTTTTGTGATGAATTCTTGAAGAGGAACAAAATGTGGAAAGTAGGGTTTAACTTTATCAACCTCTTCACCCCAGAGATGAATTTGAGCCCAAATGTACAACAACAAAGCACTTCTAAAGAATCTCCCTTGACCTTCTTTTCAGCATGCATTGAGTGCTCTAATTATTTTAGCTAAAATTGTTGGAGCTGGGTGAATGTTCCTTTTCAATCGATGAAATAAATCCACTACCGCCACTTCAACATGTCCCAACACTCTCGAGAAGAAAGCCTCCCATATATAGCAACAGCAAATGCATCCAAAGCCTTCTCAATATCGGATTGCTCTTGGATATATTTTTGTAGATACTGCCATGAAATGACATTGATATTCCCTTTCTGCTCTATGTAATGGTGGTCGACTTTGAAATCACGATCCAAAACTTGACTCAATCTTTTACGAAAGCTAGTCAGATTACATTCTTTGCAATAGGTAGGTCTTGTCTCCAATGGCCTAAGCCCGAGACGAGTCGGTATCTCTTCTACAGTCAGAGTCAAGTCATGCTAATTGAATGAAAAATATCAAAATGATGGATCCAAAACTCAATCACATCCTTGACTAACTGTTCATCCATGTGTATTTTGAGCAAAAAGGCAATCTGTCCATACTTTTCTATAAACTATGTTTACTATGCACTCCCCCACTGATCCCATATTTCAGCTCTCTTAAATTATTTTGGCGAAGGTCTAAATGTGTGATCTTTGGCAACTCTGACACAAAACCTTTCACTATACAATCCCCATCCCTTTTTTGGTTGAATTCAGACTCAAACGAACCTCTTTAAATTCCTTAGAGATAATCACTGCATGTATTGGTTCTACCATCAGATTAAATAAAAATTGATCTAAGTTGGAATTCTTTTTAAAGCGAGCGTTCCTATATGCATATGAGAGATGAAATATGCACAAAAAAATGAGTTAGTATCTTTAGGAAATATTAAATTCAAATAAAACTTCAAAATAATGAAAATTATAAAATATTCAAACAAGGTAAATAGAAATCATAAATCATTTGAACAAGATATTAAAAGTAAACATAAAAAAAGAAAAAATAACTTTGTCCCTTCATGGGTCCGTAATTTTGGTGACATTTTAAATCGGGCATGGCTTTAACTAGAAGGTTAGTATGGTTAACTATATGTGGTTTATGGCAAACCTCTAATTAGGTTCTTGAATTCCTCGAGCCCTAAAAAGACTAGCGAGGTACCTTATCCTTATCCATCATGGATCCATGTCGGAATAGGTTCAATTTGAGTTGGCGTGTCTTCCATGTCCATAACGAGGCTAACACCTTGGGTAGACATAGGAATCTACACCCGTTAGGCTTTTTGCTGGCCTAGACATAGGCTAACACCTCAAAAGGCAGAGCTACTTCACCCCCTCCTAAAATATTGGGTACCTATGCCCTCTCCATATCTGACAGAGGAGAAACTACTACACAATGTGCTAGTGTGTGTGAAAGGACAAATTTACCTTTTTGTGACACAACATTCAAAATAAAACCCACTATCCTAATCCTCAGAAAACAAAAGCAAACGCAAAAAGATTAGTGCAAAATAAATATTAATATAATGAAAAGGGAAATTTTTAAAAGGGAATTTAAAATTAGATACCAATTAAAATCGAATTAATTGAAATTTAATTAACAAATAATTAATTTTAGGCCTAACTCTCTGAGTCCCTAGTGGAGTCGCCAAGTTGTTGTAACATGGCAGGGATATGAATCCTAAATAAGCCTAACTTAAATGGCCTTCGCTCCTATATTTGTTAAATTTATCATTATTTTATATTCTCTTATTTCTATAGGCCATATCATTATCGACATTTTCTTATTTTGGGGACCGAGTGGTCGAGATGAATCGCTCACTCGACTTAACCTTAAATAGTCATTATGAAATGACTATTTAATTGGAGTCACCACCAATCTATTTGGGTTAGGTAAGATTGGTCACCTATTAAGTTTGTATTTTGAGGGTTACGAAACCCTAGAATACAAACTCCAAGGCCTGCGATCATACTAGAGATCATGAAAAAGGGTATGAGAGTTAGTTACAATCACAAGTAAGGATCGACCCTCTCATGATGCCCAAAAATCAGTTCCTTATTAATTACGTTTTAACTTGAATCTTAATTTTTATTCGGTTTCAACATATGGCATTTAATTATAGATTCTCAAAATAATAGTTTTTAAAACAAATTTATTATTCCATGTTAGGAAGAACGGGTTTTCAGAATTTCAAAAGTCAAAATCTCTTATGTACTCCATCGAAAGACCAGTGGAACACGAAAGCATTTTATCATTCTCCTTTGTATCCCAACAAAAAACCAAAGAAATATGAAAGGTTTTAAAATTAAAACTATCTTTTGCACCCCGATGGAGGGCCAGAGGAATGCAAAAGGTTCTATTATTATTTTATCAAAATTTATAAAATTTTGATTTCTATTTTGAAAAGGATATCTCAATATTAAAATAATCCGTAGAACCACTCTCATATTTTGAGAGAAATTCTACGTATTATTTTAACTTGGAGACATTATCTTAATTTTCTAGAAAGAAAATTTTATATTTTATTGAAAATATTTATAAAACTTCCTAAAACTCAATAACAATCTAAAATGACAAACCTATTCCAGTATGTTCCTTAGACACAAAAATATCCTTGTAATCACATAGGACTTTGTTCTAACGGAACTACTAAAATACCCCTAAGGTATACCTCCGACGTGAAAGTTTTCGATACCCTTAATGGACACTGAAATGACCTTAAAAGGCTAAATGAATCCTAAACATTCACCTTTGGCATAAAAGTATACGGTGGAAAAAATTATGAAAATGCCCTTAAGGTATACATTCGACATGAAATTATCTCAGTACCCCTAATGGACATAAAAATGATCTTGGAAGGCTAAATGAATCCTAAGCATTCACTTTTGGCATAAAAAAAATCTTGGTGAGAAAAATTACGAAAATGCCCCTAGGTATACCTTCGACATGAAAGTATCCCGATACCTGTAATAGACATTAAAATGACCTTAAAAGGCTGAATGAATCCTAAACATTCACCTTTGGCATAAAAGCATCTCGATAAAGAAAATTACAAAAATACCCTTAGGGTCTACCCTCGACATAAAGTATCCAATACCCCTAATGGACTAAAATGGCCTTAGAAGGCTGAATGAATCCTAAACATTTAACTTTGGCACAAAAGCATCCTAGTTAAAAAAATTACAAAAATGCCCTTGGGGTATACCTTCGACATGAAAGTATCTTGGTACCCCTAATAGACTCTAAAATGACCTTAGAAGGCTGAAGAAATCCTAAACATTTACCTTTGGCATAAAAATATCCTAATAAAGAAAATTAAGAAAATGCCCCTAACATATGCCTTCTACATCAAAGTATCCCGGTACCCCTAATGGACACTAAAATGACTTTAGAAGGCTGAATGGATCCTAAACATTCACCTTTGGCATAAAAGCATCTCGGTGAAGAAAATTACGTTAGTGCTCATATGGTATACCTTTAACGTGAAAGTATCCCGGTAACCCTAAAGGACTCGAAAAGACAAGTAATGATGATTTTTACTCTAAATGAGTAATTTAGATTACAAACAATGGCTTAAAGTACAAAAATTGCTAATGAATCCCTAAATTTCTCAAAATTAAATATTAGTCCTAAATAGGTTTAAAATGCTAAAAAAGATATTATTTTTTGACCCAAAAAACCCTAAATGAGAAATTTAAATTTTAAAATAACCTAACATGCAAAAATACCATTAAGTCCTTAAATTTTCAAAAATTATATTTTGTATCCTAACGGAGAACCAAAAGAATAAGAAAAGTTTTTTTTTTATATTTTTAGCACCTCATTGGAGGACCAATGGAATGCTAAAAATATTTTTAAAAAATCTAAGTAGATGATTTCATGCTAAAGATAACCATTTTGTCCTAAAAATGCTAGATTTCCCTAAAGGCCCCTAAACTTTTCGATTTTACACTTAGGTACCTAAGTAAAAAAAGCAACCTAAATCATTACAACATATAATTAATTAGGTAAAAATCAACATATAAATCATGAAAAGCATCCATACAAAGGTTCAGTCAAACACTTTCGACCAAAAAACAAAATTTTCCATTATTTACAAACTAACCCTTAAATTTGAGAAATTACAAAATGCCCCCTAAAGTGTTAAAAATGCCTAAAGCATGGTATGAAATGCCTAAAATTAGTTTCCAAGTTATCCATGAAGCTTTTGGTCAATTTGACCATAAAACAAAAACTTTCTATTATTTGCAAACTAGTCCCTAAAATTTTCCTAAAATTACAAATTGGCCCCTACATGATTAAAATGTAAAATTAAGCTTCAAATAAATTAAAATAATCGCAAAAGTCCCGTAAAAAAATCACAAATAAGATTTGATCACTTTTTTTTGCCCCTAGAATAAATTCTTCAATATTTACACAAAAGTCTCTAAACTTCTTAAAATTACAAAAAGACCCCAAACAAAAAAAATGTATTTTAACTTGATAAATGCATAAAATACACTCCTAAGGGTGCAAATGTGCTTCGACCAAGCATATAGGTCTAAACAAAGATTTTTTTATTTTTATTTATTTTTTACGTATTAGCCCCTAAACTATTTATATTTACAAAATGACCACAAAAACAAAAATAGAAGCATGAATTTCGGCCAACACCTAAACAATCTACCAATCAATTTTTTTTTTAATCCAATAATCACATATTCATATTTTATTTAACACAAATTAGCACATTATATGATAAAATTACAAAAATGAGTATATAACATGTGATTTCACCATAATAACAAGAAAACACTAAAATAAATAAAATATATGAACATATATATGACAAACACAACACCAAAACCAACATCATATCAACATAAACATGATTCATGAAGAAAAATAATTTACTAACAAGAAAAAAAATAAAATAAAATAAAATCAAGGAAATTAGTTCACGGCCATTATGCTTAGTCTTTTAACATGGATAAAAAAAATCCATGAACTTAAGCATAGGCTCACCAAAGAGAAGAAAAATGTATGAAACAAATAAAACTTCAAAGATTTAAGTGGAGATTATACCTTAACAAGCTTTGAATTTTTTTAGTGATACTTTTTTTTTGCTTCCAAAAACTAAAAAACTTCGAGAAAACATCCTCGCCCATTTATAGGGGAGGATGATTCGGCCATCCTCCTTGGCCAAAATTTTGTGTCCTTTTCATGGATTTTTTCCTTTTTTTTTATTTTTTTGATGTTAAGTTTACTTGTTAGGTTGGAAATAATAAATGTTGTGTCATAAGCCCAGACCCTTGTCATCTTTTCTTACAAGCCACCATCTCCATTGTCATGATTATGCTAGTTTACGTTAAATGATGGTTTTGGTTAACTTGATGGAATTAGTTGGAATGAAACTAAATCAATTGGAAAATAATTTAATTCCAACTAAATTAGATTTCATGTAACTAAATTGGCAAATTATAAAATTAATTATGTTAAAAGCAAAATTACATTATGAATTTACAAGTAAGCATAATCTTAGAAGTAAAGAAACAAATGCAATCAAGGTGCATATAAAGCCTAATTGGAAATTCTACAAAAAAATGACAATAAATTAAAATTCATGTACTCAACAAAATTCCACATAATAAATCCAATAAAGAATTTAATCATATGGAAATTTCAATCAAAATTTCATAAAAAAATAAAAAAATTGTTTTAAAAATAAATAAAAAATTTAAAGAAAAAGTTAGTGGACTTTGTTGGAAAATTAGAGATAAAAATGGGCTTGGTAGGCTTTTAGAGAATGAAATGGGCTTGGTGGAAAATCAAGAAAATAGGCTTGGTAAAGTCATTGGGCTTGTTAAGAAATTAATGGGCTTATTTGCAAAAGTTGAAATTTTTAGGCCTATTAAGGAGATTTTACCAAAATAAAATAAAATTAATAAAATTAATTTTTTTAAATAATTATAAAGATTTCAAGTATTGAATTATATAAAAAAAAAGTTTTGAGAAATCTTATGTGCAAGAAGAAAAAAATTAAAATCCAACAACTCTTAAAATTTTACAAGAAAACCTTTATGAAAAAATTTGTTATTTTGGAAAAAAATGCAAATCTCATAAAACAAATTGATTTTTTTTAAAAAAAATGATTTAATATAATTTTAATGAAAATATTTAATTAATTTTAAAAATCTTAAACTTGAAAATTTTCTCTAAAAAAATTTTATGGAGTAGAAAACTCTGTATCTTGAAAACAAGAAAATAAAAAAAAAAATGAAAAACTCATAAAATAAAATGAATTTTGAAAAAATGATTTGATGGTGGTTAAATAAAAAAATTTAAAGAATTTTGAAGTTCAAAACCTAAGAAAATTCTATCAAAAATTTTATAGATTAAAAGAAAGCTCGTATTTTAAGACCAAAAAATTCAAAGAATACATTAAAATTTATAAAAAATGAATTGAATAAAATATATTATCCAAAATATTAATTTACAAAATGGTAAAGGTAAAAATTTAAAATTCAAAATAATTATATCAAGAAAAATTTCAAAAGTATAATACTTGTTGTGTTATGAAAAACTCAAAATTAATTGCAAAAATAGACAGCTTAACACCTTGTCGTATAAAAAAATCAAAATGAATTTTTCCTAGAATATTTTTTATTTTTTTTGTAATGCATATTAGCATGAATACTATACAAGTGTCGGTGAAAATATACGATGATCAATTTTCCAAGCTTTACAGCAAAATCTTAAAAAATTCATGAAAATGGGAAATTTGACGATGATGTCATCTACATGACTGATTTTTTGAATTCAGAAAGAAAATATTTAAAAACAAAATTTTCCTTTTGAATATTTGTCTTTTCATTTGAGATCAGTCTTCAAATGGCATTTTCTTCATCAAGTGAACTTACGGCTGTCCAAATTGTCTTAAAAATGTCTTGTTCATCTGAAAAATATCAGTTTCAATGAGGATGGTTGTTAAGTTCTTGATCTCGATATTCAGGATTATAGGGAATGAGACTCGGATGAAATTAGGTGTCTATAGAAACTACAGTATATAGCAAGGTTATTATTCTGACAATTATCATTTAAATTGGGGTAATCATCCAAGTTTTGCTTGGGGCAACACTCAATGGCGTTCATATTTAGTCGATCCAACCTTTCATCAAGGTTTTCCACCATAATCTCAAGTTTCTATCCTACAAGAAAAGTAATTATTAGAACAGATGCTTATGCAATATATGGCAAAAGTTGAAAGTCGAGACGCTATCATTCAGACTCCGACAGCATCTTTGAGGAAGCTTAAGATACAAGTGGGCTAACTTACTTATGCCATCTGTAATTGTCCTTAAAAAACTTTACCATGTGACTCTAAAACAAATCTTATGAATGATAAAGAGATTGAAAAGGATACCAAGAAGCTAGAATTTGAAGATGAAATCAGGGTTGATAAACATAATAATAGGTTCAAGAAGAAAAGAATTAGCCCGACCCACCATCATCTTTCACAATAGAATGTGATGATTATTGTGCAATAAATAAGGCAGAAAGTGCTTCCAATAGAGTGTTCATAAGGTGTTATTCCATTGATACATTCGAAGCATATTTGATTTCAACTTTTGAATGGGATAACATTGACTTTATTGGGTGTTCAAAGTTATTGGCAGCACAACCACATTCCATTAGTTTTAGTCCTTTGTTCGAGCCACTGGGACTTTTAGCTAATGCAACGTCATCTTTAAAACCTTTTGTTCAACAACCACCTTTATTGAAGCGTAAACCCTTGCCGATGCATTTAAGAAACTATAAAAGAGTATTGGGATGGTCAATTACCGACATAAAATGGGCTAGGAAGTTTAAGGTGAAAAGGCAATGTTTCAAACTTTTTTTAGGAGGCAAATTTGGTCTATAAAGGTCCTACAGCAATTTAGCCTACCCAAAATAACATTAAAAATAGTCAAGTCAATGACTATAAATCAAGTACTTCTTGGGAGGCAACCCAATCTTCTTAAACTTTCCTTTACTTAATTTTAGAAATATATTTAGTTTTTTTTTCTTATATTTTTCTTTTATATCTTCTCACCAAGTTTGACAAGCATGATAATTCAAAGAGAATGACTAGAGCTTGGCTCGAGTTTTTTTCTTTGAAAAAGGGGAGTTTCATATTCTTTCTCTTTTGTTTACAAACATTGAGGACAATGTTTGCTTTAAGTTTAGGGGTGAGGTTATTATTTTATTAAGGTCAAATTAGTTTAGGTTAGTTAATTCTTGCATAATTTTTTCTTTATTTTTGCATAAATTTTTTTTTTGGTTTTTTCATAATTTTTTTTTAAATTTAGCATGATTGAGATGTTTTGTGCGTAATATGATAAGATCCTTATCCAATGATGATAATTTAGTTATTGATTTATCTTGATTCTTAGAAAAATATAAGCATGATTTAATTTTATGACTAGATACTTTTGTTTCCCTTATTGTTAGGATGTGATTTTCAAAAATTTTGAGAACATAATTTCTTGCATTGATTTGCATTGCTTATCGAATATTGTTTATGTTGATGTAAATTACAATTATATTTAAAGGCCTAGAATTTATTTGATTCTCTCTAGGGGTGAAATCTTGGACAACACTATGTTGATGAGATGATTTAGGCCATCTTTGGATCATTTAAGCCTTTTTAAGTCTACCTTTTTATATTTATCCTTAGTTATCCTATTTGAGCCTAATTGATATATCCTTTTTCTTTTGATTGCCTATTATATTTAGCCTAGCCTAAGAAGAAAAACCATGATCAACCTTCACTACATAGGCATGAGCATGAAATGGTTTAAGAAAATATAATAAGCCATGTTTTAGATTATGCTGTATTGGTGAAGCATGAAAAAAAAAAAGAAGAAAAGAAAAAAACACACAAAAGTGTGTAAATGAATAAAATGGCATGGAAAATAATGTCATATGTGAAAGAAAATGAAAAAAAAGGGTATGTGCTTTGAACTTGTTGTGAAAGGCTCGATAAAAGATTTGAAACGATAAAAAGTGTCTATGGGTGAATTAACTAAAATATCTTCTTTATCCTACCTTTACCCTAGCCTTACATTACAAGCTTAATAAAGTCCTACATGATCTTTGATAAGGTGTTGGTCTATAATAGTGGAGAAAGAGATGAAAAGCAAACATATAAGAATCTAGTATTAATTCGTGACTTACATTTGCATAAATTTACTCAGTTTGAATGCAATAATTTATAAAGAGATCATTTATACACACACCGAAAGTCCATTTAAAGCATTGGGATTTATCATTGAATTGAAGCATGAATTTGAATTATGTTTATATATACCTTAAATTGAAATATTGAGATGACTTTCGAGGAAAATTAGGGTAATCATCATTCCAGTACATTCATTTTAATTTGTGTTTTGTTCCATTTAGTTGGTTTTGTTTCTTTCTTTTGTTTTGTTTTGCTCGAGGACTAGTAAAATCTTAAGTGTGGGGGTGTGATAACTCTATAAAATAGACTTATTTAGTCCCATTATTCATATTAAATTAGCTAAGTCTTAGAGACTTTTATTTAAATTTTATTTATAGCAGTATTATTTTATTTTAGTATTATTTACTTTCCTTATATTTTATTTACTTAGTATTTAAATATTTTCCATATTTTTTGTAGGTCAGAATCCCAAAGCAGTTTCCAAAAGTGCAACAACTTAATCAATAAGTAAAGTGGACTTAATCAAGGAAAGTGATTAGAATTGACAATTTCCAAAAATAATATTCTCAAGCTACTTGTAGACAAAGTTTCTACCTTCAAGGTTTTGCCTATAAATAGGAATCTTAGTAGTAGACTTAGAGATATAACACAGATAATCTCAAATATTCTATAGTTTTATTTTTTCTCTAGTTCTTGGAAGAGGAGAGAAGCTACAGAGATTTTAGAGAAACTTAAAGATCAAAGATCCAGCCAATCTTAGTTTTCTCTTTCTTTTCACTCTTTTTATCTTTCTTGTATTATTTATGATGGTGAAACTCTTTGGTTTTATAATTTATATATTTATTATGAACTAGATTTATTTTTAGGGTTGTAATGGAGCTCAACATGTAGTTTGGATTATTTTATTTTTTATTAAATAATATTTGAGTTGTTTATTCAATCTTGTTCTTAATGCTTCTAATTGCTTGATCACCAATTAGATTAATTTGGTAACCTTAATGAACTTGAAAAAAGAAATTTTGTGATTAGACCTAGAGTGAATAACATATGTTTCATATTCATTTATTAGGATGAATTGATTTGCATGTTATATAGGAATATACGAGCATGCCATATGTAACCAACTTAGAGTCTAAGCTTAATGAGTTTCTTTTAATTCAATTTGCATAGGAATATAGTAAATTGATTAAGAGAAATATTTTTATAAGACCATCAAAAGATACTTATAAATAAATTAGAACTCTAGGTTAACAACTCACGATTATTAGTTAAGTTAAGAGAATAGGGTTTTATTTAAATAAAGTGCTAAGGAAAATTATAATCATAGGCTTCTATTATTTATTATTTGCTTCTTTATTGTTGTTATTATTATTATTATTATTAGTTATAATTTTTAATCATTTGTTTGAATAAGATTAAGTTGGTTTAGTTTTAGTACTTAACAAATTAGTATCAATTCCTAGTGGGATTGACATTCTACTTCATCACTATATTACTTATTATGATATGTGCACTTGCATGGTTAATTTTGACAACGGACATGCAATTATGTGCCTTTTATTTTTCCTAAATTAAACCTGGAATTGAGATAAGGCCTTCAAAGATGATAATTGGGCCATGACCATGCAAGATGAGTTAAATCAATTTGGGAGGAGTAAAGTTTGGAATTTAGTAAAAAGGTCTAGCGATTATCCTATTGTAGGTACTAAATGGGTTTTTGGGAACAAAGTTGATGAGCATGGAACCATATTTAGAATAAGGATAAATTAGTAGCTAAATGGATATAGTCAAGAAAAAGAAATTGATTTTGATGAGACTTATGCTCCTATAGCTATATTATAAGCCATTAGAATGCTATTAGCCTTTGAATGTTTTAATAATTTCAACTTATTTCAAATGGATGTCAAAAGTTCATTTTTAAATGGTTTTATTAATAAGGAAGTTTATGTTAAGCAACCTTCTATTTTTGAAAATCCTCATTATCCTAATCATGTTTTTAAACTTTCAAAAGCCTTGTGTGATTTAAAGCAAGCTTCTAAAGCATGGTATGACAGGCTTTCAAAATTTTAATTTAATAGAGGCAATGTCGACAAAACTCTTTTTATAAACGTTAAAGGTAAGGACATTTTAGTACTTCAAGTTTATGTTGATAATGGAAGATGAATCTTTTTGTCAAAAATTTTCTAAGATAATGCAAGATGAATTTGAGATGAGCATGATGGAAGAATTAACATTCTTTTTGGGATTACAAGTCAAGCAAACAAAAGATGGTATCTTCATCAATCAAGCAAAGCATACAAAGGAATTACTCAAGAGGTTCAAGATGGATTAAGCAAAGCCTTGTTCCACACCTATAAGTACTTTAACAAAGTTTAAAAAGGAAGAAGGAGGTACATGTGTTGTCTCTAAACTCTATAGGTCTATTATAGGCTCATTGGTATATCTTACCACAAGTAGAACATATAAAATGTTTAGTGTATGCCTATGTACTAGATATCAATCGTCACCTAGGGAGTCACATTTGGTTGCCATAAAAAGAATCTTTAGATATCTTAGAAATACTCCCAACCTAGGCTTATGGTACCCAAAAGGATTATTAATTGTCTTACATGCTTATTTTGATGCGAATTTTGGTGGATGTAAAATTAATAAGAAAACACTTTCAATACTTGTCAATTTCTTGGAAATATGCTTATATCATGGTTCTCCAAGAAACAAAATAGTGTTGCTTTGTCCACAACTAAAATGGAGTATATATTTGTGCAAAGTTGTTGTAACCCAATCTCGTGGATAAAACAACAAATGGAGGATTTTAGAATTATCGTGGATCATATTCCCATTAAATGTGAGAATACTAGTGCATTTGTCTCACCAAAAATCCTATTCAACACTCTAGAACTAAACACATAGAGATTAGACATCACTTTATTAGAGATCATGTGCAAAAAGATGATATAGTGCTTGAATTCATGGATACCTTGCACCAACTTGTCAATATTTTCACTAAACCACTTGACAAGGATAGATTTTACACAATTAGAAGAGAACTTGGTTTAATGAATGGACCTTGAATTTATAAGTTTGATAAAATTCTTATACATTGCCTCAATATTGTTTAAACTATGTTTACCTTACTTGGTTAAAAATGCTAGCATTACATACCTACTTGTTTATAAATGATATGGTCTTTTATGACTCTTGATGCTCAAATGATTTTGATTTATGGATTTGAATTTGATTGTTGTTCACGCAAAATGATTTTGACATCAAAATTCTATTCAAATTTGCATTTACAACTTTTTTAATAAGCAAATGGGTCAAAATATGTTAGAATCGATACCATATAAGTAAAATGACACAATACTGAGCTATGTGTATGGATACAAGCCAAAAATTATTTTCAGTCTCAAGACAAGTTCATGGTATCGATACTGAACCCAAAATTGTCTTTTGTATCGATAATTGACTCTAAGTATCGATATAGTGTATCGGTATTGCCTAGTTTGAATCGATATAAGCCAAAAATCATGTCTAATCTCAAAACCGTCTTCATGGTATTAATATAAAACCCTAAATTATTCTTTGTATCAATAGCTAACTCTAAATATCGATATAGTGTATCAATACTACCAAATTTGTATCGATACCAACTATTGATTTAGGCCATCCTACGTGCATAAACTTATTTTCATCAAGCCTAACCCTCTGTTCATCGTAGTTTTCCTTAATACAATCACTTCTAATAAAAAACTTCCTTAATCTTCATTTCTTTATAAAATTCTTGATCAAAAATAGTCATTGATCATAAAATTCTTAATTTTATTTTAAAAATTCACTCTATTAGCACTCAAAACAACTAAAAGTTAAAAATTCCCTTTACTCAAACCCTAACCATTTCTTTTTCAAAACCCTCAAAATTTGTCAATACTTTTTCAAAAATTTTGAGTGTTTTTTATTCCTAATCCTTTGCCATTATGCTTATTGCATTAAGTTTCAAAAATCACTCTAAATATACTTATCATTGCCACCAAAACCTTCTGCTTATCACTAGTTTAACAAAATTCCTAAATAACCCCTCTATAGTAGCCCATCTCACCTAGTCAACCTGTATATAGCACTATCTACCCACTCTACTCCCTTAGGTAACCTAAGCATTTTAGTAGACTTTATTCGAACCTACTCCCACTTCATTCACTTCCTTAGAAATCACTTTAACCCACTTCACCAACATTCATCCTATCATTCAACCATCCAAACCAACCTCTAATTCTAACATGTCATTACTTGTTTGATAAAATTTCTAAACTGCCTAGACACATAACCATGCCTCTTAAAACAAAACAAACTGCACATCGTCAAGGTCCCATCACCTATACTTCCATTTCTTCCACCTGTCAACTATTTTTAACCTAAAATCAATCATGTTTTGACTTATGTTTCCATGACTCATGGGCTTGTGAATGAGTTAATACCATCTATGCCTGAATGCCTATCTAATAATGCCAAGTTATTGACTTTCTTTTTCTTTGGTCTATTACTTTTCCTTAACTTTGAACTTTTGATGCCTTTGAATGAACCAAATTTCTTTCTTTTAACATTTTGATTTGTGAAATCCTTGTTCACGTATTCTTTAGCAATGCTTATCTTGTTATTGATAACCATGATTGTGTCATTGTTATTTAATTTTATCTTTAAGACAAGATCTCGTAGTCAGTCGTGCTTCCATTATGATTGCATTTGCTTTTCTAAATGAAAGTACAACCAACGAAGGTCTGGCACTCTTCATTTTATGCACTTTAAATAATGAAGCCACCCTCCTTCTTCCTATTGATCACCTCTTTCATCTTATCATTTCTCATTTGTTCTACCCTTATGCCATCAAATACACCTTAATAAGTGACTCTGACTATTAGTGTTACACATGATTCAAACTGGGACTTATCTAAACCTTATTCATGTTATCTTTGCCGACCTTGTCCTTTGTGTCTGTAGTTGTCATAACCTGCTACACAGAATGGCCTTGAGCTACTACCTTGAAACTCAAGGTCTCTATCTCGCTTGCTACCTCAGGATCAAGGTGTCTTTCTATCGCTATATTAGACAAAAATCCACAGGGCTCGTTGGTTATGACATTCAAGAAGTCGATTTTGTTCATAAGGCTCAGCAATAACCACCCCTACAGCTTTTGCAACCTAAATGCTCTCAATCTCGATGACCATGATGGTGATGATATGGAGCATGATGCACCTCCTCAACCTCTGACTCCCTGCACCTCCTCATCCATGCCCATTGACATCGAACTATGTATAATTCCATTATAGGCCATCTTGATGCAAGAGAGCATCACTTTAGTTCTTGGGATCAATGCTTCAATTCTATTAATGCTCACCTTTTTTATCTCGAGAATAATCATTGAGCATTGATCGAGCAGTTTCACATCTTTTCAACTACCTTTTTTTATGCTCCTCCGTTCTTCTTTACCCGATGAAGATCCTCCGTCTAATGATGCTTAGTCATATTAGGCTTGTTTTAGGCTTACTCATAATTTTTTATTCTTTATTTTTATGTCTTTCAAAATATTTCCATTTCATCAGATATATTTTGATCATTTAGTTAGACATTCTAACACCTCATTCTCAATAAATTATCTTTGATTCTGCACACTATGCTTTGACTTCTCTCTATTGCTTTGAATTGATTTCTTATGTTTTGATATAACAAAAAGGGGGAGAAATGCCATAAATTTGCCAAATATGTTTGTAGCATCTATTGATATGATCTTGATAAATGTTGAATATGATGATAATATTGTTGTGATCTTGAAAAATGTTGAATGATGTCTTGAACATAATATAAATATTGTTGGAACCAAATAAAATGTTGATTAAGTAAATATTGAACACTTTTACATGCTCACATGTTATAGCTTGATTTGTGAAAATCATGGACAATATTGTGGATTTAAAACGTTGTAGCTTTAAATTTTCTTAAGGACCCTATTTTCTTAATTTAAAACTTTTGAAAAAATTGCTTTTATTGAGGGGGAGTTTTTTATTAAATATTTTAGGGAAGTCTTTAACAAGCAAAGTTTTGTTATATAAAAAAAAAGAGAGATTGTTAGAATTATTAGTTTTGAATTAATCTCGATTTGATATAATAGTAACCTAAGCTAAATTAACTTGTACTCAATTATTTCTGACTTAGTATTTTCCTTCAAATTGAAAAATACTATGTTAATTTATACCTCTTATTTTCTCAAAAATATATATTCCAAATGTATATTTATACTCAGAATATTTTTTAGATCTGTTTAAGTCAAATTCAAGCCAAGAAAAATCATTTTACACAAATTTTCAATTGATGTATCAATACAATGCATTAGAGTATCGATACTAAGCTTAAAACCCTTAAATGTATCGATACACATCACTGTGTATCGATATAATATAGCAAGTATTGATACTTACCTTATAGGTATCGATTCACTGCTTAGCAGTAGCTAAGGTTTGGCTGAAACCCTTAAATGTATCAATACAAATAGCTCGTATCAATACAACATGATTAATATTGACATTTAACCTTGATGTGTGCATAATAGCTTGTAATAGTTACATTTTTTAATCCATGTATTCATACTCTAGTTATTTTATCGATAAAACAATGCGAGTCTGAATGGAGACAAGCATTTATAAGGCTAAACTGCTCTCCACCAACCTCATTAATGCCTAACATTTATAAGGCAATTCCAAGCTATAAATAAAGGTTTCCAACAACTGAAGGAGTATGAGATATCAAGATTAATCAAGCATTGAAAATAAAAAACTGTAAATCTTTAAATTCTTCATTCATCTTGTGTTTGTACTCTTTCAAGTTTATTTGTATCTCATCTATTTTCTACTCAAATTCTAGCTAGCACTTACCTACTAGAGGTTTTAATTGTTTGCAAACACTTTATTCATATCACAAAGAGGTTGTATGAAAATTGAATGGCACTTAAGAATTTAGGGTAAAATTCTTAAAGCGATTGAAAGGTTCTATCTAAGCCTCAAAAGATAGAGTTGTAAGATTACACCTTAGCCTCAAAGGTAACAATTTTTCATTAGTGAATTGTAGGAATCACCTTGGCAAGGAAATGCTAAGAAGAGAGGATGCATGCTTTGAGTTCAAAGACCAAACCTCCATATATTGATTGTTTGTTTCACTTACATTTAACTCTTTTTTTACTTTTATTTTATTTTAACTTCTCATAAAAGTTCAATTTGTGATCCAATTTTTAAAGAACCAGTTCACCCCCTCTTGGTTTAATCATTACTTTGAACTAACAATAAATTATATATATCTTAAAAATAGAATTTAAAAAATAATAAAATATTAAAAATATTTTATATTAAATCCCAAATTATAAAATAACCCTAAATTATATATAAATCCTGAATTATTATTTAAAGATAATTACTATGAAAAAAATAATAAAAATAAAAAATAGTTTATATTAAATCTTGAATTACAATATAAAATAAAAATATTTTATATTAAATTCTAAATTACTTTTTAAAAATAATAAAAATTAAAAAAATTTTATATTAAATCCCCAATTCCTATATAAAAATAGTAAAAAAAAATTATATTAAATTTTGAATTATTATTATTATTAAATAGTAATTTGGAATTTAATATAAAATATTTTTATTTTTATTATTTTTATAGTAATTATTTTTAGATAGTAATTTGAGATTTAATATAAAATATTTTTGTTCTTTTATTTTTTAAATAATAATTCGAGATTTAATATAAAATATTTTTATTTTTATTATTTTTAAATAGTAATTTGAGATTTAATATAAAATAGTTATAATCTTTTATTATTTTTAAATAATATTTTTAATATATATAATTTATATATAATATATATTTGGAGTCAGTTCCCCTAGTATAGGAACTAACCTTCCATATATTGGAACATATATCAATATATACATTGGAATTAAATATATTAGTTTTGATCTTTTGTACATTCAGTTGTACGCATTTGTGTATTCAGTTGTGGTCACCTGTATGTTCAATTATGATCATCTACACATTCAATTATGATCATATTTACATTACACGTAATTGTCATCTCATTAGTGTTGGTAATGTGCAAAATTATTATTTATTTATCTGGTACAGTTTTAGGTCATATGGTTTAAGATACAATCAGTTTTCATTATCTGTACATTCAGTTATGGTCACCTATACATTCAATTATGGTCACCTATACATTCAGTTATGATTATATATATACATTGCACGTGACTGTTATCTCATCAATGTTGATAACATGCATAACTAGTATTTATTTATCGATATGATTTAGGGTCACATAGTTTAGGGTACAATTAGTTTTAGTTATCTGTACATTCAGTTACGGTTATAGATATATTTAGTTATTGTCATATATACGTCATGGGTTTAATGTATATATACTTGAGTTGTACTTATTTCCTAATTCATTTCTCATATCTACTACAATTATAGCTATTTATATATTTAGCATTGTGCATATGTACATCCATTATTTGGTTATAAGTACATTAAGTTAGAGTCATATAATATGTAATATATAATATATAATTTATATAATTTATATTACATCTCGAATTACTATTTAAAAATAATAAAAATCTTAAATTATTTTCTAAATTTTTTATTATTTCTTAAATAATAATTTAGGATTTATTCTAAATTTTTTATTTTTTTTAATAATATTTTAGGACTTAATATAAAATATTTTTAGTTTTTATTTTTTAAATTGTAATTACAAATTTAATATAGAACATTATTTATTTTTGTTATTTTTTAAATAATAATTTGGATTCAATATAAAATATAGTTTAATTTTTATTATTTTCTTGAAATTTAATATTAAATATTAAATATTTTTATTCTTTTTATATAGTAATTTGAGATTTAATATAAAATTTTTTATTAATTTTATACTATATATATTATATATTATATATAATATGTATTATACATTATATAATATATATGATTTTTATTTTCAAAAATAATTTGAGATTTAATGCAAAATAATTTTATTATATATAATATAACTTATATTGGTAATATGTTACGTAATATATATAATATATGTTATATGTATAACTTATATATAATATATATTATGTTCAATTTTTTAAAAAATAATATGATATTTAATATAAGTATTTTTTATTTTTTAAATAGTAACCCAAATTTTACTATAAAATATTATTATTATTATTAAATTATAATTAAGAATTTAATAAAAATATTTTCATTTTTATTATATTTGAAATATTAATTCAAGATTTAATATACAATATTTTTATATTAAATTATTTTTAAATAATACTTTAGTATTTAATATAAAATATTTTTATTTTTTATTATTTTTGAAATGTTAATTAAAGATTTAATATAAAATATGTTTTTATTTTTTATTTTTAAAAAATAATTCAATATTAAATTTAAAATATTTTTAATATTTTATTACTTATAAGTAATATTTATATATATATATAAATGTAGAGGTCAATTCCCAGCAAAGAAGCCCACCCTCCATTGAATTTTCACGAGTAGCAAAAGATGAAAGATGAAATAAGGGTAATAAAATAATTATAATTTTTTATTAATAATTTTAATAATTATTTATTTTTAAATATAAATAAAATTTTCACTTCTATTTTTTTTTTTGTAATTTAAAGTCAATTTTTTTTTAAATTTCTTTTATTTTATTCTACTTTAAAACCAAATCATATAGACTGATATGCGTCTAACATAAATTGGAGTCTAAATAGCTTTGGTGGCTTATTAATAATTGGTATCCATACTCCCTCTTCTCATTCTCACTCTCAAAGTAATCTTAATCTTTATCCTGCTATCCTAGATTTCTTGCACCTTTCTTTGTATGTATTGCTTGCCTGCTTGCTTGCTTAACTCTCACTAGTTTTTATGTTTTATTACGTTAATGTTTTCTTGGTCATAATAATTTTCTAATTCCATTAATAATTAATTTCTAAAATTCAATAATCTTTTGTTAATTGCAGGCGAAACTGTTTCTCCAAATTTAGATTTCAATTTGTTTATCTGTTTTAATTATACTTATTATTATTAGTATTATAGCTTGCGAATAATGAAGGAAGAAGACTCAAATTGGTTTTGAAGATGGGAAGAAGAGTTGCTATCCCCAAATGAGCTGATGCCTCTTTCCTAAAACCTAATTACACCTGATCTTACTCTCGCCTTCAATATTCGAAACCCAAATCACTGTCAACAGCAGCTGCTACCTCCATCTCCTCTTCCACACTCCTTAGCCGTTCAACCTCTTTCCTGACCCACCTCAGTCGAATTCGCCTTTAATTTCGGGGACTTGAGGTGTGGGGCAGCTGGAGATGACCCTCACACATTCTAAAGTGGCCTTGTCTCGTCTGGACCCTATAGCTCCACAAGAGATTCGTTGACGCTGTGGCTCATATGGGATCAAGAATGCTGTCCTGAAGACCATAATGCAATTGGTGTGTATTGATGGTTTCACCAAAGAAAATGTTGCTAGCCATTTGTAGAAATATCGCCTTTATTTGAAGAGAATGCAAGTTTTATTTGGTGGGGTAGTGGTGGTGATGCCAACGACGGAGCTGGCACTGCTGGTTTAGTAGCCACTACTAATCCGATGACTGACCATTCGTTTGTAGGCTTGGTGGGGTAATTCACCACATTTTCACCACATTTTCTTTACCTTGGTGGGGTAATTCAGAGTATTTCTTATCGTTTGTGCCAGTGCCAGCACTGCAGCATCACCAGCAGCAGCAGATGGTGAGATATCCGAATTTGCAAACTTAGTATCATAGGCAAATTGGGCAATTTGGCTTATCACAAAATGGCTTATTCTAGCATACCTTCATACTAGGCAGATGCAGAAGCCAATGCATAGGATAGGAAGGGCCTCCATGCAAAGTCAAGTTCCTAGTAGTTACATGGAAGATTTGGAATTTGCCAATGAAAATGGTAGAAGGAAGGTTCTTACTTTATTTCTAATTAGGAAAGAATGACTCAAAACTTGGGTAATTATTGACACTTTACTTTCATCATTCAACTTTTCTTCTTTATATATATATTGATTAGTGCTTTTGTTCGAGTTTCATCATGTAAAGTCTTGGTGGAGGTCATTTGTCCTTTTAGCTTCTTCAATGATTTTTAGGGGGTGGTGGTTATTGGCAATAGACTTTAATTTTAATCTGAAGTTTAATCTAGAGCGAGTGGGAGAGTGTACTTTAAACTGGTTATTTTTCTTGCTAAACTCGATGAATCATTTGCAGTGTCTATTTTTTAAGTGGGTTCCAGTGTCAATTCTTTTATAATTTTCAGCTCCGTAGACTTTTACGCTTATAATTAAGTCATGAGTGGAAATCTATGTTCTCAGTTAGCTTCTGATGATAGATATTGGCAGCGATGAAACTCTAGAGACAATAAGTTCCTAAGCTTATCAGTGCTTGCAGTTACTATGAAGTAGTGGTTTTGGGTTTAGTTTGCACAGAGGTTGTGATACCCAATATGCTTATCTGGTGGGAACCAACGAGCTCAGTTTACTTAAATTGTAGAGTGTGCTTGCCTGGGATATCTTTGCAACCATTAAGGTGGTTTTGAGCTTGCAGGTTGGACAAAAAAACATAATGCTCACAATCCTAGGTGGCATCTTTGTTTGTTACAATTGGCATTGAGATTTTTAAGTTTTCTTGATGTCTTCTTCTTTTTCTTCTTTGTTTTAGCATCTGATGTTTGTAGTGGGCATGCATGACCTCTTTACGGGCTTCATAGTAAGAAATGATAGTTTTCGTTAATGATTAGCTAAATTATTTTTAATAGAAATTAATAAGAAAGTAGGTAAGAATGCTTGATTTTCATCGTTATTGAATATCAGCCTACTCTAGGGTATTTATACTAGAGTTTATATTGATTATGGTTGACCAAAATTTTAAAACTAATCTTCGATAAGATGGAAACTATACAATAAATCCCTTAACTTAAGGAATTCCAATCTAATCCTTAATTAAAGAAATCCCATAATTTACGAATTCTACAATCTTTCAAATTTGACCTTATCTTCTTACTTCTGTAATATTTCAAACCTGACCTTATCTTCAACACTCCCTCTCAAGCTGGAGAATAGATGTTTCCCATTTCCAGCTTGGAAACATTATCTTGAAATTGTTTGTTATTCAACCCTTTTGTGGACATGTCTACTAGCTGGTTTCTAGAAGTAACATATGGAGTACAAATAACTCCATTGTCTAGCTTTTCTATTATAAAGTGCCTATCCACCTCTATATTTTTGGTCCTGTCATGTTGTACAAGATTTATGCTATACTTATGACATATTTGTTGTTGCAATTGAGCCTCATTGGTCCTTCCATTTTGATATTTAGGTCTTCTAAGATTATCTTCAACTAGAGTAATTCACATACACCCTGTGTCATTGCTCTGAATTTTGCCGCTGTGCTCGATCTAGCTACCACATTTTGCTTCTTACTTTGCCATGTAACTAAATTGCCTCCCAGAAATGTACAGTACCCTATAGTTAACCTTCTATCCACTATTGTGCCTGCATAATCATCATTTGTGTATGTTTATAGCATCACCCCTACATTCTTTTGAAATAATATTCATTTTCTAGGATTAGCTTTCAAATACTGCAAAATTCTATAGACAACTTGTAGATGTACCTCTTTAGGTTGATGCATGAATTGACTTACTACACTTATTGGATAAGCTATATCTGGCTTTGTATGTGAGAGGTAAAGCAGCTTCCCAACTAGCTTTTGGTATGTCTTCTCGCCTACTATAGGTTTCTGGTGCATCCCCATGTTTGTGATTTTGGTCAATAGGTGTCTGAGCTAGTTTACATGCCAACTTCCCTATTTCTCTTTAGTAGGTCCATGACATATTTCTGCTGAGAAATGAACATGCTTCTTTTTAAATGTGCTACTTCAATCCCTAGGAAATACTTTAATTTTCCAAGTTGTTTGATCTCAAACTCTTTCATCAAGCACTGTTTTAGGACCTCTATTTCCTGTTCATCATCCCCTGTCCTAGGATAGTGGATCCCCCTATTTTAGAGTGTTTAAAAAATAAGGTATGGTCCCCTTGACTTTGTTTAAACCCGATAGCTAACATTACCTTTGTAAATCTTCCAAACCAAGCCCTAAGAGACTGTTTAAGACCGTACAATGCCTTTGTCAATTGATACACCTTGTTTTTCTCTAGATCATTCCCAAAACTTGATGGAATCTCCATATATATTTCCTCTTCCAAGTCACCATGGAGGAATGCATTCTTTACATAAACTGCTATAGATCCCATCCAAAGTTAGGCGCTAACAAAAGTAATTCATTTTCGCTATCGAAGCAAATATTTCTTAGCAGTCTACCCTAAATGTTTGTGTGTACCATTTAGCCACTAACCTTCCTTTATACTTCTCGAGCCCTCCATTTGCCCTATACTTTAAAGAGAAAACCCACTTGCAGCCCACTAGTTTCTTTACTTTCGGTAATTTAGTGGCTTCCCAAGTGTGGTTTTTTTTCCAAAGCCTCCATTTCCATTCTCATAGCTTTTCTACATTCCTCTTAGGATAGTGCCTTAGATAGAGTTTCAGGAACTGCAATAGAATTTAAACTCATAAAAAATGCTTTTTTGAGCTGGTGAGAATTTATCAAATAACATAAAATAGGATAATGGGTATCTAGGATGTTTAGTTCATTCTCTTTGTTTTTTTTTCTAAGGGTAATAGGTAAATAAAGATTGGCATCTTCAAAATCAAGTATTACATTTTCTTGTAAAGAAGGTTTAGGTATTATTGTTACCTCATTTTTGAAACTAGAAGAAGAGTCTTAGACTTGTGCTGTATCAGGATTAGGATCTCTACTTCTTGCATAAACCTGTTCATAACTCTAAGTATCATAAATAAGCGGTTGTTTTGTTTGAGATAATGTAGGTTCTGTTTATATAAGTTCTGTTTATGTTTGGGGTATAGGTTCTAGGGAAAAAATTATCCCTATCCTTATCTTTCATATGTGAACTCTCCCCTGACGATAAGTTTGAGTAAAATATGGTCTACCTTCTTTAAAAGTTACATCATTTGTGACAAAGAACCTCTTTGAAGGTGGGTGGTAACACTTGTATCCTTTTTTTGTTGATGAGTAATGTACAAGAATACATTTCATGGCCCTCAGAGCTAGTTTCCTCTATTATTACTATAGATATGAACAAAAGAAGTACACCCAAATATCCTAGGTGTGAGGTTATTAGAAAACTGTACATTAGGGTAAAAAGAAGAAAGTACCTCTATGGGTGTCTTTAGTCCAGGAGTTGTAGAGGGCAGTCTATTAATGATATGAGTAGCTATTAGAACAATCTCTCCCCAATAAGACTTAGGAACATTTTGTTGAAATAGTAGAGATCGTGTAATAGGTGACAAGTGACCATTTTTCCTCTCAGCTACCCTATTTTGTTATGGGGTGTTAACACATGAAGACTCATGAATTATACTTTCATTTTGGAAATAAAAAGATAAAAATGGTTAAAATAATCCTTAGCATTGTCAGACCTTCGTCTTTTTATTTTGACACCAAACTGATTTTGAACTATGTTATGAAATTTAGGGAAAATAGAACTTATTTCTAACTTGTGCATAAGTAAAAATAGCCATGTAACTCTAGTGCAATCATTAATAAAGGATACAAACCACCTTGAACTAATCACATTAGCAATAGTAGAAGGTCCCTAAATATCAGTATGGACTAATTGGAAAGGAATAGAACTTCTTTTATTTCTAATGGAAAAAGGTACTCGTTCATGCTTAGCAAACTCACACACATCACAATAAAATTCTTTGATGTCTAACCCCTTAAATAAAAATGGAAACATAAAACATAAAATTTTAAATGAAGGGTGCCCAAATCGATGATGATAAAGCCAAACACTGTTTTTATTGGATAAGGACAGAAAAGCTAATGTGACCTAGCTTTGATGCTTTTTGAAATGCTAACAACTTCAAGCTAGTAGAGTCCATCCTTTTCCTTAGCAAGTCCAACCGTCTTCCCCGAGGCTTAGTCCTGAAAAATACAGTGGGTATGATAAAAAATCACATTACACTTTATTTTACAGTAATTTTTTGGATAGACAATAAGTTTGTAAAAAATTTAGGAACATGAAAAACATTTTTTAGAACTAGTTAAAGGGTGATGTGGATGTCTCTTTGACCAGCTACTATAATGTATGATCCATCAGCAACAAGAATTTTTTGGTTGCTAGGACAGGCAAAATATGTACTAAACAAGGAGGATGAGTGAGTCATATTTTTAGTAGCTCCTAAATTAATGATCCAAAAACCTGAAATTCTATCATAAGCATTTATATAAATAAGAACAGTTTACCTAAGATTGCTAGGGAGCATTTCCCACTTTCTTTAGATTTTCCTTAGACTCCTAGTAGATTTTTAAGAGTCTCCACTTCTTTTTTATTAAATTCCATCTGTTTCAGTATTGTATCAACCTTAGATTGTGCTTTGGATAAGTGGGCTTTACCATGATTCTTCCCTGGTCCACCTTTGCAACCCTATTCTTGACTTCTTATGTTAAGCTTTCCATTCAGCTTCCAACACTTTTCTGTAGTGTGCCTAGATTTTTTTATAATAAGCCAAAGATAGTCCCAACCATCTTTTCCTGAATGTCTCAAATTTTTTATCTTTCCTGTATCCTGGAATGATAATGATTCCACCTTTGATGTTATTGCTGATTCAACCTGGGTTTGGTTTTTTGGCATCACTCCTCAATGACTTTCCTTAACTTAAATTAAGGTTATAGTCTCATTTAAGGGTAGCACTTCGTTGTTGCCAAGAATTTGCACCCTGACTTGGTCAAACTCCACATTTAGGCCAGCTAGGAAGTCATATACCTTGTCTTTTTTATGAAGTTTTTTAGAACAGCAACATCCTCAGAACAATTTGTCTTAGTGAACTGATAATGGTCTAACTCTTGCCGTAAGCTCTGAAGTGAGTTGCCATATTCTGTGATTGTCTTATTCACTTGCTTTATAGCACTAATCATGATTTTTATCTCATAGACTTGTGTTGCATCACGTGCCTTGGAGTAGGTCTGTCAAATAGCATCCCACACTTACTTGGCTATCAATGGAAACATAAAAGTGTCACTGATTTCAGGGTCATCGAGTTCCATAACCATGACATGATCATGGAATCTGCCCTATCCCATACGTCGAACTTTGGATCCTCTCTTTTTGGTCTAGTTCCTAAAAGGTGGTTAAGTTTTCCTTTTCCTTTTAAGTAGGTTTGAACAAACTGTGACCATTTTAAAAAGTTTTTTCCATTCATCCGATAAGCTGTTTGGATATTTGTAGGTCCTTGAATGCATGATGCATCGGGATTTCATTAAAAACTATTTTTGAGTCTAACATGTTTAGCAATTAAGGTCAAAGAGGAAAAAAGTGAGGAAATGGCAATGAAGGCCAGAAAAAAATGGTAGGCAATGAAGGCCAAAAATAAAAAAGTTAAGTCTAAGGCTCTGATACCATGATAGAAACCAATAGAAAAGTAGGTAAGAATGCTTGATTTTCACTGTTATTGAATATCAGCCTACTCTAGGGTATTTATACAAGAGTTTAGGTTGATTATGGTTGACCATAATTTTAAAACTAATCCTAGATAAGATAAAAATTATACAATAAATCCCTTAACTTAAGGAATTCTAATCTAATCCTTAATTAAAAGAATCCTATAATTTACAAATTCTACAGTCTTTCAAATCTAACAATATCTTCTTACTTCTATAATCTTTCAAACCTGACCTTATCTTCTAACAATTTTCCATGGATTAATCAATCATGTCATTAGGATCCGACATCAATCTGCTTATATTTCTTTAACAATATATATGAACCGGATTAAATGGATAAGTCATCCTACTATTAAGATTTCCATAAATATTCACTTGTAGCATACTAGCGTAATGTAGAGGGTGAGTTGTTCATTGTGTGGCTCTATAAAAGACTTTGGGCCATTACTATGAACCAGGAAGGGCATCTTTCAGAGATCTGTTAACTTTTTTTTTGGGTCTCTTATTATTTTTTGAAGTTTATTTCAATCACCATGAACATTAGCTTGATTTTTTGAAATTATAGCATATGTAGCTTTTTGTGGTGCTCGTGAATATCATAAATTTCATGTGTGAAGTAAATCAATTATCATAAATTTATGATTCACTTTCTTCAAACATTTCCTAATTGAGTTGGTTTGCGTTATCCAAATCATTGTTCCTTCACTATCTAAATTTGTAATTTTACAGAATCCATTTATTTATAGGACATAAAAATTAAAGACCAAAACACAGATAAGCTAACCTAAAAATTATGAAAAACATTTGAAATTTAAAAACTAGTCAGCATATCTTGTGGTAGTCGATTTTTTTTCACTTCTTGTTTCTGCTACTGCAGCTTCTACATTTCTTCAGCATATCTTTCAATCAAGTATGAGAAAATTATCTCAACAATTTTGACTCTCACAAACATCAATAGAAAGGCAGAAGTCATATCCAAAAGCCATCCCAAAAATCATAAAAAGAAGTTGTGTAATGAGATGATGTAAATTTAGGTTTAGGTTTTAAACTCTAATCACTAGAATTAAAGTTTAGCACTTTGTCAACAAATTACATGATTATGATTATTGATGGCTTTTTTCTTTTATTCTAAGAGCTAAACGTCATTAGTTAAAGTGATGACTACTGGTTCTTTTTTTAATTATGATTAATAGCTATCCATGTTCTTAAAATATTAAAAAAAAACACTATTGCCAATATTAATTAAAATTTAATTATCTTATTAATTACATACATAGAACCTTAAATATATTTTTGAGGTTAAATATCAAGCAATTCAATTTAGAAAACATGGGAAGTACAATCATTCTATATCTTATGTAATATAAACATCCCATTTTGTTTGGGCCAACATTTAAGGTATTAGAAGTCATTGTTCAAGGCACTATCGAGGTCATTTGAAGAAGCACAGGTTACGTTTTCACCATTCTTGGCTAAGGTAAAGAGTTTGGAGAGTCATAGGTAAAAAAATCTATATTTGTGTATGTGTGTCTTGATATGAGGGCCTGGGGTATTGATACAAGGCTCAATGTCATTCAAATTCCAAGATTGTGCTATTTGCATCGATACCAAAGGTGTTTGTATTGATACAAAGTTATGTCAAAGCTAAAATTGGGATTTTTGGCCAATAGTATCGATACAAGGACGTATATATTGATACAATAAGCTGTGTATTGATACAAGCTTATTGGTATCGATACACTATGCTTTGTATGGATACCAGACTCAAAGTATCAACACATTCTAGGTTTTTTAGCTCAATGTATCGATACAATAGTTTTTGTACTGATACAAAAGGCTAGTATGGCTTGATTCGAGACATTTTTCTTCTTTCTTACGATGACATTAAAACTCCAATTTGGTCATGAAATTGGCCTAAAAGATCATCCAAAATCATATATAACTTCATACAAATCATATGAGTTTAATTTTTGGCTTTAAACATTGGATGAACACATTTTGGTATTGAGTTTGGCATGAGTGTATTTCATGAGAAACTTATTTTATAAAGGACAAACTTGAGATTACTCATTTGATAAGCTAATGCATGGTTTTCTTTACCTGCAAGAATCAAGATTAACCAATCAAATGCTAAAAGGTATCACATTAGTACAATGACTCATCATATTATACATGCCAAAACTCCTATATGCCCTTATTGCTAGGTCATCTTACATTATATAATCCAATTTTTACTCAATTGAGAAAAAAAACTTTTTTACATCAGCCACCAAAAGAAAAATAATCAAAAGCTTTCTGTAAAGCTCTATTCCCATAGCTCCCCTTCCATCCTTCCAAAAACATTTCCAAAACCTCTCATTTTTCTTATTTCTACCTTAAAAACTATCCTCCATAGCCACCATAACCAATTGCTCTTTCATTTCATTCCTTCTTGCTAATCTATAGTGAAGAAAAGGAAGAAAAGTGAGCTAGAAGTTATTAGATTGCTATTTGAAGATATAGCTAGGAATTTAAGCTTTCATTTGGGTATATTTTCTATCCTTTCTTCCTCTTATTTTTTGTTTTTCTTCATCATCGTCATCTTAGTAAACCTTAATGTTTTCATGACCTTATTAACACTTTCATGCATTATTGTGGCTTTATTTGTGGTAGCCTTAGTATTTTGATGACTTTCTTAGTGCTTTTCAAATGTCATATTTCTTGTTGACATTAAAATAACCCCTACTAATGCATTCTTGCTATGTTTTTCTTCATCTCAACATACTCATTATATGTGTGAATGCATAGCCTAGCATATTTTGTTCTTGATCATACCTTGCCATGTTTTTGCACTAAGATTTCCTTATTAAAGTGCATGGATGGTTTTCTATTTTTGGTGTTTGTTCATGTTCGATAACTTCACTTCATTTTAGTTCATCATATGTTTGTTGAAATGTCTTTATGATGCTTGTAAAAATCTATTTTCAAAGCAAAACCCAAGTTAAATCTATATTAACATCAATCAATAGGGATTAGCATGGATTTAATATTTTTAATATGTTTGGTTCTCTAATCTTAAGGATATATCAAACACAAATATTTGGAATCATGGCCTCATTAGGCTAAATAAATTCTATTTTAATCCAAAGTCAAAAGATGCTTTCAAATATTTAGTTTAAGCCTTGTTTTAAGCCTATTATTATTGTTGGCATGGATAGCAGATGATTGGACAGCCTACTTTATAGGAGTTGGATTGGTCCATTACTTCACTGCCATGGACCTTGATAAATGGACATTCACAAGTCCAACATTTTAGCATGTGACCATAAAAGCCTTAACCCAAAGAAACCCTTATTTCAGTATTGGTAGCATAGTGATACTTATTTAAAAAATTATTTTGGAACTAAAAATGATTTATCTAGAATTATCTAGCATTTTTTTAAAAGGAATTTGAATTACCTTTGCAACGATACTTCACTTGCCCAGGGATCATTCCAAATATAGGAGTTATGATTTTTCAAACCTTCATTATCCAAAACCTTTAGAAAAAGTTATTTGTATTTTGTTTGGGTGATTCTCACCCATCAATTTTTTTTTGAATTTTTAAACATTTTTCTTGAAAAGATGGCAAAATTCCCTTTCTAAAAAGGTATTGTTTGTGATTTTGTGATTCTGAACGAGTCGAGATTATTTTTCAAAGTTCACTACTCTCTTTTTTTAGCACTTGCCATCAATGCTGACTCAGACCCAATTTCAAAAATTAATTACATAAAAAGCAATTTTTATGATTTTTTAAATATTTATGCATTAATCCTTATCGAGTTACCTTTCCAATGGCATCTCATTTGCCACTAGCAACCATCAGACCAACTAACAATAAATTTGGGAAAATGGATAGCATGAAGTTGTACCTATTTTTGCTGAACTTAAGAAAATTTATTTGGATTTTCTCGAGCCATCATTTCTTGTCATTTGAATGACTCGAAATATATTTAATGGTTTTCACATGATGCCATAAGTCACAACATAAGTCCTTTTAGGCTTGGATCAAAACTCAAAAATGTTGTCAAAATTAATTTCTTTTTCTTATTTTTTTTAAATATGACCTTTCATTTTAAAATCTTATGTCTTCAAAAAATATTAAAAATTTTGATTTTCAAAAATCATTTGAGATCTCCCTTTTTAAGGAAATACTCCAATCCTGCTTTTTGGATGGAATTTTTCAACCCTCTTTTCTCTAAGAGGATACTCCAATCCCACTTTTTGAAAATACATCCAAAGTCTAAGTTTTCTTTCCTCCAAGCTTCCCTAGACCTTTTATCAAAATTTTCACACCTAAGATGACTAACCATTTAATCCAAACGTGTTTCACATTTGTCAATTTGGTTATTCCTTAATAATCGAGGTCAATTGTGAGATACATCTTGACCGTCCTTCATTTTTTATGTTTGCATATATTCATCTTGAATGTAACTTTTGTTATATTTCTTTACGTCTTACTAACCTATTTCTCTTCTTAATAACGATTTACATTCATGCTTTCAAAAATCAAATTTCACTAAACTTGAGACAATGTTCTATGTCAGTATCACTTAGTGCTTGATGTAGAGTATGCTCTTTTAAATTAATTTGGATCTTATTTTACTAGATCCTCTATGTTTCTCCTCCCTTTTAGGTTGCATAGGAAGTTATTAATTAAACTTTTATCATAAAAACCAATGTTTAATATTTATAAATTTGCATTTATAAAAAAGTGACTACACTTAAATAATGATCGCATTAAAATCGAATAAAACTAAGACTACGATAATTTATACCTAAATGGTACCAACTTTGGGCGTTGTGGGTGTGCTAATTCTTTCCCACATAACCGACTCTTTGACCCTTTTAAAATGAACTCTGGTATACGCAGTCTGTGAAATTAGTGTTTCAAGTTTCATAACTCAGAAACACCGATTTTAATAGGTATCCGATCATACTTAGCCCAAAATGATCGGTGGATGAGCAATTCATCTGATGGTCCTCCCCTTAACTTTTACTCTATCATGCCTAATCGAAACTCAATCAAGGAATGATCCAAAGGTGAGCCTTGTCTCCTTTTTGTTTTAAGGTCATGGGATGCCACGCAAGGGGCACGTCGCGATAACTTGGCAACTCTATTAGGGATTTTATTTAGACAGTCAAGCCTGCAACTACCTAAATTTTATCAAATTTTTTTATTTCCCTTGATTTTAGTCATTATTTATTTGTAATCTCTTTTCTTTATCTCCTTTGTTCATAACGTTTATTTGCCATGACTCGCTATGTTTTTATGTTTTTTTATGACTGCTAGGGTTCCTTCCTATTCAAAAAAAATGAATATGATAGTTTCTTTAAAATGGTAAAAAAGAGTATATCAAAAGGTTTGATTATTTCCTCGACACACACTGCGCACTCACATCTACGTTAGACTTTTGTTATTCTTTTATTGAAGAGAGAATAACACCTTTATTGGGTGGAAGTAAGCTAATTGTCCTCCATGGTATCTTTTCTTTACCCATAGGCTAGCAATATCTTCTGAGGGTGTAAAACACCTATGTTCTCATGGTATTCCTTTTATTGTGTGGTCATAGCAAAATACATCCACTTGAATCAAACCTTGTTTTGCCACGCCTCAATAGGCCTAGGATCTAGGTGCGTAGGCTTTTCCTACTAGACGGAGGAGTGATTTGGGAACCTTTTAGAGTTAACTTAGCCCTATATAGTTAGCTATAAGAGCCAAAACTTGTCTGGCCATACCTAGGTGCTACTAGATCGACCTGGATAATAAGACACTTGGGGAAACACTTTTTACTTATTACTCTTCTTTATTATTTCTTTGTTGCATAGATGGTGATAAACCGAACTTCCTTGGGTAAGTCATTATGCAACCTAACCAATGGCTTAGAGCCTATCAATCATTAGATGATGCTAAGTGAGTACGTAAAGTCTTTAAAGGCATCATGCTAGCTTGCTATAAGCAAACACGTGAATAATAAGTCTTCGTGCTATCGGATGGATGACTTAACATTACCTTGTAATTATGTAGTGATGATTGAATCGTCACTATCTTGAGCATTGATCTTTATCCCAATGGAACACTTATATCTCTAACGTACTGATATATTATCCGCATAAGTCTAGGTTTGATAAGCAAAACATCTATACCTATATTTTTTTCCATGTTCGCTCGAAGGCATTGCGATGCCACCAGGCATTTTTATTCTGTAATTTCTTTCTTGTCTTTAATATGTTACTAACTTAATGTTTCTTTTGTTATTGTTTTTGCTACATGCATGTCATATCATATCAAGACAAATGGCTAATGTCTATAAACAAGTATCTTACCATGGCACAAGCACTAGCTGAAGGTTTCGAAGATTTTGAGACAGTCAAAATCGAGTCAGAAAAGGAACAAATAGAGTGAGGATAGCCTTTGGCCTAGATATATCTTAGAGATCTTAGAAGGTATTAAAATGGTTTTTAGATAGTTCAATCTTCAAGAGTTAAGAGATATATAGAATCATTGGGATAAGATTGATAAGGCAATCTTTACAGAAGATTATAGGGATATTGCTCTATTGATTCATGTCAAAATCAAATTCAAATTACTATGCACTGTAATGCAATTCTAGAATCTTTGCATATAGGTGTTTTGCTTTCAACAAGCAAGCTCTAATCCCTACAGTAAAAGAATATGCAACTATGTTTAATATTAGAAGGGCTTAATTCAACAAAATTTACTTTAAGTCTGCAAAACCTATCCCTCCCAAGAAAAGGTTATCATGTATGGTTAGAGTTAGAGAGCACTAGGTGGACAGTTTAAAATGTATCACATAAGACAGTTTAAAATCTACCATGCATATATCAGTCAAACAAAAAGAAGATTTGGGATGCTTTTGCATTGGTAATCTATGCTTTGATCATTTATTCGAGAGTTTTGGGACACGTAGAGGTTGTCGTGTTAGATATTTGCCCAAAATTATGTTGCAGTATCAATCCTACAGCTACCAGCTTAGCATAGACTATTTGGTCTTTGAATTTTTGGAGAAAAAAGGCAAAAACTGCTTTGTCAAATGCTCATCAATGTTGTATATATGGCTCTGCAGTCATTTTTATGGTGGGAGACCATTACAGCTGTACAAACCAAATTATAATCTTCTCACCACATTCTTGGAAAAAGAGTGGCCGCGAGGCTCCATCGAGGATCAATGGATTGCAAAGTTCCAAGATTTGGATGCCAATGAAGTGATTTGGATAGTTCATGGATCATTCCTAGCCCGATTATGTATACATGTAAACCATATCATCGAGTGCCTTTTAATGGATTATAAGGAAGCATACTCATGCATTACTGATGGCTTTACAATGATTTGATTGCCAATAGTTTGCCCCTATCAATCATGAGCTTTTTACTCTAGATTTTGAATATAGAGGGGATGGTTAGACAAGCTAGGTGCAAAAGATCATTGATACATAGTGAAAGACCTGCCAAATCATATTTTAAAGAGAGAAAATAGTGACTCTAGCCTGCGAAGATTGGATAGTTAGGTGAATTAATAACACTATATTATTGTTCGCAAAGGGAATTCCTCATGTTCCAATAGATAGCCCTCTATCTGAGATTAAGATCTTGATGCATGAGTTTGCACAGGAAAGAGCTATATTTGCTAAAGAAATTCATTAATTATTAGAAGAGAAAAGCCAATGAGATCATGAGTGTCAAGTTCGAAAGGGGCAGATGTACGAATCAATGAAGATCTTTAGAACTTAAAGAAAGACTATATGGCATTTCATAAGGTAAAGAAATACCAAGGAATCAACAAATCCTCAACCAACTGACTTAAAGGCCTGTCTCTCTTACCAATGACTTAAAGGCTTGGAAGCTCAAGCAGAAAACTATTATAAAAGAACTCATTAAGACTTACAAAATTGCATTAATTTATCAAAAGAAAAAAGCAAAAGCTTGGGAAGTCAAGTACAAGTTCTTTAAGAGGGAAAGATTAAGAATGAAGCTTTAACTACAAGGGTTTAGAAGTTAGAGCATGCCCTTTAATCCTAACAACATCAAGTTGAGAGATTGTTAAGGACTTTTAAAGAAGTACACCATAATTTGATCTTGGCCATCCAATCTTAGTTGGAATATAGGGAATGTCTTTTGGATCATCTTTCTCTATTAAACATGCAAAAGAAAACTACCGAAAACTTTAAACAATTTTCCCAATGGTGGCGATAAGATGCCACCCAAGTTCACCCTTCACTAATCGAAAAAGAGATGATAGTCATGTTTGTCAACATTCTAAGTGCTCCTTACTATGAGAAGTTAATGAGGAATGCTATGAAAAATTTCACTGATATGGTGATATTTGGAGAAATGATTAATAACACCATAAAGACTAGCAAGATGTTAGGAGGGAATCCTCTAGCTCTATTAAGAATTCTACCACTAAAGGCAAAAACAAAAAGGTGAACACCATTAGCAAGGGCCCCACCAAGATCGTCAGAATCCTTATTCAATACCGAGTGTGTATTTCCCTGGCATGGTATATCTAGGCTTTAACCCATATGCACCATTACCATAACTGATATACTCTATTGGATTTAATCCCACCAGGAATCTTTTATAAACCTAGGTCAAAATCTTACTTAGAATACTTCGTCTCATAACTAAATTAACACCAGAGCACCAAATAATCAATAATCCTCTAAAGAAAGAGAGCATTTCGATCCACTTCCCTTATTCTTATAAATAGGTCTATGCTTGCTTATTGGCAAGTCAAGTGGTAGCTCAAGTGTTTATAACTCTAAGATCACCTTCTTATCCTCAATGGTAGGATAAGAATGCCTATTGTGAATACCATGCTAGAGTGTAAGGTCATAGCATTAAAAATTGTACTTTTTTTAAGAGAAAAGTTTAAGGCCTACCAAAAGGGGCATGATCAAAATCAAACAAAGGTAAGACCTAATGTTAGAGCTAATCCACTCCCAAACCATGTAGAATTGAGAGTAAATGTTGTGATTGATAGGAAGCTTTATTAGGTTAAGAAACATGTTGAAGAGGTTAAAACGCTAATGAGTAGTGTACAAGTGGCACTCTAAAGGTTAAGTTAGTAGGCAATATCAAGATAAACAGCTTGCCAAATCCTATTGTTGCCATTATGGACAAAGGCGCACTTTGCAACACTATTCAGAGTTCTTAAGATTAGTCCAAAAGATGATGGATTATTCAAAAATTGAGTTTTATGAAGAACGAAAGGGGGACATAGACATTTCTATCAATGTTACAAAAAAAAAGGAAGGGAAAGTTCCCTTTTATAGAGTCAGAAGACCATTGATCCTATCTGCCAATCAGCCAGATACCAAAATAATGTCTATACTGCCTAAATCGAGAATGATTTTTAGCTCCCATCTCTTTTCCCATATAAAGAGGACAAAGTAGAGCCATGGAAATGTAATAGTAGAGTAGTGATGATTCGAGAATCTAGCCAGTAAATAGCCACTGTTGACCTTATAGGAGTAAACCATCTAACTTCTAGTGGTAGATGTTGCACCCTAATTGCACTTAAAGTTGAAGGTAACAAAGAAAATGTTCTTTTAGTAATTCAGACACCAAAGATGATGAGGAAACAATCAGATTCAAAAGCGATCAATGAATCAGTAAACAAGAAAGAAGTTACAAAATTTCTTAAATTCATCAAGCACGATGAATATAGCATTTTTTATTATCTAAATAAGTAAACCGCTAAGATATCTATGTTGTCATTACTTTCAAGTCTGAAGCTTATAGAAAATCTCTACTTAAGGTTTTAAATGAAGCTTATGTCCTATCTAACATTTTGATAAACCAGTTGGATCGCTTAATGAGCAATATTACTAAAGATAATTACATATCTTTCAGTGATGATGAAATACCCAATGAAGGCAGGGGGAACTATAAAGCTCTCCACATCACTACCTATTATAAGAGAAGCATGTTGTCAAAAGTTCTCATCAATAATGGTCTGCCTTGAACATAATGCCTTGACTTGCTTGAATAAACTTTCTGTTGATGTTTTTTATATCAAGCATAGTCGTACAATGGTACAAGCATTTGATGTAACATGTAGAGAAGTTGTTGAGAGCATCACTATTTCATTCTAGGTAAGGCTATGCATGTATGAAGTGGATTTTAATGTGATAAACATTGCTCCATCATTAAATTTCTTGTTAGGGAGACCTTAGATACATTGTGAGGGTAGTAATGCCTTTATTGCAAAAGTTAAAATTTGTCATAAAAAACAAAGTTGTCAGCATGGGCAGCGAAGAAGATACTAATGCCATTACTTCCACGGATGCCACTTATATCAAGCCAAATGAGAGTATACTAGAATCCTCTTTCCAATCATTTGAGTTTGTTAATGCCAACTGTGTCAAAGAAGGTTTGCCCATGGTTAAGCTTCATCTGTAAAAAGCATCCACATAAGTCTCTAATTAACCATCGATAAATGTACTCAGATTGGAAAAGGACTAGGAAAGTATCTATAAGGGATCTCCAAAGCTTTAAAAGTCACCTATCAAATTAACAAGAAAGGTATAGGATTCAAGCCTCATGCCCACCAACATGAAAAGCAAGCTCAAAAGGCATAGGAAAAAAGAATGGCCCATTTGAAATATCAATATTTAGAATACGAACTAATGATGCTGCCATCACTATGAGAAAGTTTTCATTTAGCAAGACACACCATTTCGAATCAAGGAGGAACTACTGGCTCCTGCAATGTAACAGTTATTTTAAGCAAAGTCTTTGGAGACTTCTTTATCAATGCACTTGATGAGCTGAGAACTTTATTAATAGGCCATGAGGTTGGTCTGTGCATTCCAGGATTTGTTCCAAGCATTTGGATTGACATAGAGATTCTTATAGTATTTTGATCCAATTCTAAATAATGCTACGAGCTATACCTATATGCTTCTACCCAAGAGCATTGTAGGATCTTTTCTACGGGCATACTTTTATCAAGCATTTTTAGTAAAAATCACTAAGCATTTTGCATTCCATTTTTGGTGTCCATCGTTAAATACTTAGACTTTCTTTCTTCCCTTTGTATATTTTTTCTACCTATATTGTTCTTTATATTTTTAGGCACTCAGGTGAAAATGACATGAATGGTCATACTAAGACTCCAAAATAAATTTTGAAGAACCAATCTACATCAGTGAGGTCAAATTTGATGGGGATTTTGAGGAAATCATGTGTTACCTGATTTGTTGAGACTAATAGAACAAGAAAAGAAACAAATCTTACCCCTAAAGAGCCTATTGAAATCTTAAACTTTGAGATAAAAGAAGATAAAAAAGAGGTCAAGATAGGAACCTTTGTGAACCTATTAACCTAAGCCAAATTGATCAACCATCTTTAAGAATATCTGGATGTATTCGTCAGGTCCAACCAAGACATGCTTAGGCTAAACACGACATAGTGGTTTACAGACTTATTTTAAAACCCAAATGCAAACCCATACAAAAAAAAATAGGAAAATGAAACCGAAGATACTTCTAAAAATTAAGGAAAAAGTAAAAAAGCAATTTGATGTAGCAATTTCTTGATGTAGCTAAGTATCCTGAATGGTAGCCAATATTGTCCCGTTTCCTAAAGCAGATGGTAAAGTACATATATGTATAAACTACAAGGACTTAAATCGTGCTAGTTGTAAAGAAAATTTCTTTTACCTTACATCGATACCCTAATAGATAATACCACTAAAAATTCCCTATTTTCCTTCATGAATGGATTTTTGAGCTACAATTAGATTAGAATGGCACTTGAAGACATAGAGAAAACCATCTTCATGTTTATGTGGGCTATCTTTCGCTATAAAGTTATGCCTTTTAGACTCAAGAAATCTGATGCAACTTACTAAAGAGTAATGGTAATATTATTCCATGACCTCATGCACAAAGAAATAAAGGTTTATGTGAATAATTTAATTGCCAAATCCTCAAAAGAGATTAAGCATGTCATCAACCTTCATAAACTCTTCAAATGACTATGCAAAATCAACTCAAACTCAACCCAGCCAAGTGCATCTTTTGTGTTACCTTTAGCAAGATATTAGGCTTCATTTTGAATGAATGAGGAATTGAGGTCAATCCCGACAAGGTAAAAGCTATCCAAAACCTTCCACCAGCTCATACCTAAAAAGAAGTAAAGAGTTTTCTAGAGAGACTGAACTATATAGCTAGATTCATATCCTAGCTAATCGATAAACGTGATCTGATCTTTTGCCTACTCTGAAAATGGAACCTTGGTGAACAGAATGATGAATGCCAACAAGCTTTCAACAAGGTCAAGTGTTACCTATCGAGCTCACCAATGCTTATATCATTGGTGCCCGATCAACCATTAATCTTATATTTATTAGTTTTTTTTATCCAGGCTAATTTTTTTAGCAACCTGGGGCATGGACATAAGAAGGGGCGATGATCGTCAGGCAACTATTTTTGAGGAAGTCAAGAAGGCTTATGGATCATATCAAAGATAAATCCAAAGATGTGGCATCAAAGGATGTAGTTCAAGGTGTCTAGGGACAAAAGGTATAAGAAAATTCACAATTTTGCTTGAATGTATCAATACATGGTTCTCATGTATCGATACAATGCTCCAACAATCCAAAAATTTGAAATGTCCCCATTTGTATTGACACAACATGTAAATGTATAAATAAATGAGATTATGTATTGATACAGGAGCTCATGTATCGATACTCGGCCTTATAAAGACCAAAATGTGCATTCTGTAAAGAAATGTATCGATACACAATGGTTCATAGTATCGATACAATGATCATTGTATCGATACAAAGTTCATTATATAGATACACCCAAGGTTTTTGGACCAAATGTATCAATACATTCTGTAATGTATCAATACATGCAGGCCATTTTCCACGGTCTGGGAATTTTTGACTCATCAACCATTGATCCAAAACTCGATTTTATCTCGTTTCTTTGCATCAGAAAAGATCAAAACCCATATCAGTTACGAAATTGAACTTTTGAGTTAATCAAAACATTTTTGAAGTCTAAATTAGATCAAAAAGGTCAATGCCACATGATCACCTTACTCCTCCCTTGTTTGTCGACCAAGATCACCATCGCCACCCTATTTGCTGGAAAATCATTTGAGCATTTAAACCAGCCACCCTATGTCCATCACATTGGTAGCCAGTTGCTCCCTCAGCCACTCTATAGCAATCAAGCTGACATCACTACGTCCCTTTGAGAAATGACCAAAAACACCTCTAATTTGGCTCCAAAATGCTAGTATAAATAGACCATTTATATCTCAGCTAAGATTATGGAGAGATTCCAGCTCATTTTCAGCTTCCAAAACACATTAACACATTAAGAAAACCAAATCCTGTAGCTCTTCACTTAACACTGAAAAATAGCCTCAAAACACTCACTCTCAACCACTGCACATTCTAAAAATCACCCTCATCCATTGCAAAACCAAAACCTCATTGTTTCTCTCTTTTTCTTGGTTATTAACAACAAGGAAAAGAGGGAAATTCAAGTAATCTCTGCTGCTCCAACTATTTGGCCAAAAATTGAAGTTTTATTGGTATAGCTTCTTACTTTATCACTTTTATTTTCTGTTTTTTAGCATCTTCATCATTTTAGTGAGCTCTTCATGTTTCCATCACCCTCTTGGGATTCTCATGCATTGTTGTGGCTTTTAGTTATGGTAGTTTAGGATTTGGATACCTTAATGCCCCTTTGATGTGCAAAATGCCTTATTTCATCCTCATTATTTTGATAGCTCTTACTCATGCATTTTATGCCATATCCATGCATCTTGTTATGATTAATCCATATATGAATCCTTAGCCTAATGTTTTTGAAGCATATTTATATGTTAGCTTGGATTTTGCCATGAATTATTGTCATTTTCAGCATGCTTCACTTTATGAGATTTATGCATGACACATTCTTTGTCTAGACCATTGGTAACGTTAGCATCCCCATTCATGTTATGTGCCATCCCCTTGTTTGTTTGTTGTCTTCTCCTTGTCAAAGTGCATGTTTGATGGCTGTCAAAAAAACTAATTTTCAAAACCTCCCCAAGCCAAGCATGTTAACCTCAACCAATGAGGACTAGCATGAACTTAGCATTTTCCTTAAAGTTAACTTAAAATCTCAGGGAAAATAAAGCTTTCTAGATCTATAATCCTAATTAAAGGAGCTCAAAACTTCTAATTTTCTAACAAAAATGGCCTTGCACTTGTTCCCTAAATGTTCATGCCTTGTTTTTGAGTCAAAACCTTGAGTGATATGATCAACAGGTTGTTTCATCATCCTAAATTACTTCGAGGCTATGTAAATGAGTTTACGATGCTCATGCAACTCTTTCCCTTTATTCATGGACATTTGAATGTCGATGACTCAAGTTTGGAATCGTAAACATAGAGAAAATAAGAAATATCCTCTGCTTTGCTTTATCTCTTACTGATAACATTATTGTTACAAATTGAACAATCACTTTAAAATCCCAAACGATTTTTCATGAATTTTATAATATTTTTTGCTGAAAGGGTGTCAAAATATCTTTAAAACAACGTCTTGTTCACCCCTGGATCAGTCTAAATGAAAGAGTTATGATTTTTCAAACCTAAATTATCCAGAATCCTTGGAGTTAACAAAGTGGATTCTGGTTGGGCCTCTTAGGCCCAATAAACAATTTTTCCAAATCCGTCCAACATTTTTCCTAAAAAGTTCATGAAATTCCCTTTCTGGAAAGGTAATATTTGCAATTTTTTTGATACCAATCGAGTCTGAAATGATTTTTTGAATTTTGACACCCATTTTTTGTTGCATGCTCTATTAGTAGTGTAATTGACCCAAATTTGAAAAGTTATTTCCCCGAAAAGTGATGTTTTGGGATATTAGAAATATTTTTAGATTGACCATCATCAAGTGACCTTTCTGATGGTGTCTTGTCCACCCTCAAAGGCCTTCAAACTAATTTAGAATAAATTCAGAAAGTGGGATAGCATGATGTTGTACTCTGTTTTCGGTTATGGTCAATAGAGTTGTTTTTTGAGCTTCATCTCGGGACATTCGAATGTCACCATATCACCCTGACCAGCCTCAAGAACATGCTCTGACCTTCCATAAGCTCATATCCAGGTATAAACATCTTTTATTTTATTTTTACATCTTTACCATCCTCATTCACAAAATTTCATTTGCCAAAAATTGTCAAAATGCTCACTCATTTTCTAAATCATAAAGTTTTGTCAACTTAAGTTTTCCAACTTGACTTCTTTAAAGAGTGTTAGACATGTCGCTTTTGGAGATACTCTAACCCCAACATTCTGAAAGGATACTCCAACCCCGCTTTTCAAAATTGTCAAGATTTAAAAATCTTCCTTTGTCAAAATTATTTGTCATCCACAAGGGTACTCCAACCATGACCTTCCGAGGGGATACTCTAACCTCGCTTTTCAAAATTAACAAGATTTAAAATCTTCCATTGTCAAAATTATTTATCATCAATGGAAATACTCCAACCCCATCTTTCCGAAGGGAAACTCCAACTCTGTCTTTTAACTACAATTAAATTTTTCTCCTTTCCAGACTTCCATGAATGTGTTAAGAAAACCTCATTCAATCAAGAAACCCAGATGACTCTAAAAAATTGCTGATTCGGTTATTCCTAGATAATCGATGCCAATTGCAAGATAAATTCCAATAGTCTGTCTCTTCCCTTTATCATTACATTAAATGGTCCATGTTATGTTACTTCATTCATTACTGTACTAACGTGATTTCTTTGTGATTATTATTTACATCCATGTTTTCAAATCATTTCAAGTAAAATTAAAGGTAATATTCCGCGTAGGTATCTCTCCAGTGCCCAATATGGTATATTCTTTTTTTTAAAGTAAAATCCATAGGTCATTTTTATTGAAAATCTCTATATTCCTCATCTTTTCGGGGAATGTATGTGATTAAATCTTTTCATCAGAACTTGGATTTGTATTTTTGTAAAATTAATGCATTAAAAGGGGGTTATATCCAAATAGTGATAAGTTAAGATCGAAAGAATCAAAACTAAGATAAGACATAACTAGTAAGGTACCAATTTCAGGCATCGCAAAGAGGTTCGTGCCTCATCCTGTGTAACCAACTCCCAAACTCAAACGGTGAATCTTTGTACTATGTAGACCACGAAATTGATGTTTTAAGTTTTGTAACTCAAGACATAGGTTTTAATAGGCATCCAATCATGCCTAGCCCAAAATGATCGGTGGCAACTCTAAGCGTTGGCCATTTCATGATGGTTATCTGAGACCAATAAGATGAATGATTCATCTTATGGTCCTCTTCACTGTATCATAAGTTGAGAATCCATACTTTCTCATTTTCATCACCTCGTGAAGGAAAAGTTTCAGTCAAGAAGACATTTCTAAGTCCGAAAAATTTTTTAAATCGTATGCATCCATAGATCCATAAGGATCTACCTCAGGGTATGTCACGATAACTTGACGACTCCACTAGGGATTGTTTACAGAGTTAGGCTAATAACTAGCCATGTCTTGCTAGGTTTTTGGTTCTTTCGATCTTTGGTCATTATTTAACTATGACCTTTTTTTTTGTTTTGTTAGCTAATCTTTTGTTTGGCATGATTGTCAGGATTGTCTTAGTTTTGAATAATCATCAGTTTAATAAAAATGGTAATATGAAAGTAATCACAAAGGTTTGATTATTTCCCCGTCACACACCGTGCATTTGCATAAGCATTAGAGTCCTGCAAAACTGCATGGCATGGTTATAACACAATCATTAGGAGAGAGTGAGCTATCCGCCTCTGTGAGTAACCCTTCACATAGGTATGGCATTAACTTTTTGGATGTAAATTACTTATTTTCTCATGAGTAACCCTCTGCATTTACATAGGGAAATACATCCATCAGATCAAACCTTTTTTGCCAAACCCATGATAAGCCTAGGATCGGGGTGCCTCGGCTATCCTTATCGGATGGAGAAACGATTCGGACACCTATTTAGGCATTAATTTAAACCTCATATAATGAGCCCTTTGAGCTAAATCATGTTAAACCATACTGGAACGTTGTTAGAATACTCAAAAAATAGGGTCACTCAGGGAAATATTCCTAACCTTTACTCTTTATTGCCATAATTATGTAGGTGATAATGAGTGTGCAATTATCACCCGTATTTGCATTTTTATCATATATTAAGGCATGCCATCATGCCACATGAATGATGGCTAATCTTTTTCTATATAAGTGACAGTGAGCAAAAACCATCATTCATAATGTCTTATGCTGTAAGCTGTTATGCTACCCGAGTCACAGCTTAACGCGCATCTGCACTAGTTATGATAAATGAATATTACTACTGGTCGATTTATTTCCATCAAAATAAGATATTGCATCACCTTATGAAGGGCAGATTGCATCCCTGCATGTTGAAATGCTGCCCGTTTCTCATCTTACCACCTTGGTTGAGACATGCTATGAATAATTTGTTTTGATTTTCTTAAATTCTTTATTTCCTTACATTTATCTCTTATATGTTCCACTAACTTATTTTCCCTTTGTCTATGTTTTGGTGCATGCATCATCTCATCATAACTATCATGATTATTATTATTTTGGACAATTTTCCTAGTTCAGTGTTCAACAAAGGGCATTATTTATGGGACAACAACTTATCTCCACTATCGAGTCCTTTAAAAACGTCAAAATATGGTCAGAAGGTGGCCAACGTCAAGACGGAGACATCCTAAAGCCCGACTACATCTTAAAAATGCATGAAGAGGTCAAGATCAAATTTTATCAAAATGATTGTCAAGAATTGAAACACATTTGGGACAGTTGGGATAATAACGAGAAAGAAGCCCTCACTAAAATGTACAGGGATATAGCTCTCTTACTTTGAGTTCAATTGGATGATAGCTTGCTGTGAGTAGTGACACAGTTCTAGAATCTGACCTATCAATGTTTCACCTTTAATCAACAAGATTTAGTCCCTACCATTAATGAATACATAGCTCTACTCAACATAGAAAGGGCTAAGTCTGACCAGATTTACTGCAAAGCATTATCGCCTCTTTTATTCAAGAAAAGGGTGAAGCAAATTCTTGGAGCCATAAAAGCATGGGTTGATAGTCACATCAAAGTAAAAGGGAGCAGCGAATGCATCTCTTGGGCCAACTTGAAAGAGGCCATGGTAAATCTTTCTAACTAAAAAAAAGTTTAAGATGTCTACGTTCTGGCAATCTACGAGCTCTTCATATTCTCGAAAACTATGCAGAGGTGGCAGTCACAGATTTCTTTTCTTGCCTATGTTGCAACATCAATCCTACTTTTGCCATCACTGCTGAAACCATCCGTGCCTTCACCTTTTGTAAAAGAATAGGAATAGGAAGTTTTATCGGGTGTGCCTTATTGCTCTAGATATGGCTCCTAGGTCATCTCTATGTTAGGGAGGAAAGAACTATGTGAAATTTCTTCTTCAAGTTATTCTTTTTTCTATAGTATTAGAGGAAGAATTTCACCAAGATAAGATAGAAAATCATTGGGTCGAGGAATTACGAAATGACAAGGAAGAAGAAATCACATGGAGAGCCCCATGGGTGTTTCTTCAGTCGATTGTGTATAGATGTAGAGACTGCACTTTCGTACTGCTCTTGGGAGTACGGGAAATATCGGTTATTCTCTTCTATTGGTATTGCGTTAGTTCTAGTGCCAGTAATTCATCTCATTCTTCAAACACTTAGGATATTAGGATTTTGAATATAGAGAGCCCAATTATAAAGCAAAAGTCTAATTAGCTTTCCAAGCTTGGAAGAAGGTCCATTGTATAGAAAAATATTAGAGAGGAAGCCTCACCATGCTTGGATACGAAGAATGGAGACTCTGCCATATCAACGATCCATTGCCACCACCCAACTCTAAGATACTGCAAATCCTAATAGAGGAACCACCTTCTGAGATTGGGCTACTTAAGAGGCAGTTCGAGCAAGAAAAGGTATCCTTTGCCACAGAAATCTTTTAACTAAAGGAGAAAAAGGGCCAGTTAGAGATGGATATCTATCTTAAGAGCAGTGAAATGGATCGAGTTATTAAAGAAAGGGATCACTTCAAAAATGACCTCAAAAGCCTAACCAAGGATTATATGACACTCCAAAAAGCTAACAAGTCTCAACGTATTGGTAAGACATTAGTCGAATGGGAATCAAAAGTTGCCACTCTCAATCATGAGCTGAATTAGCAAAAAAAGGAAGTCAGAACCAGCAAAACAAATTTCACTAGGGCACGTACTCTTACTTTTACCTACCAATGAAGGAATCAAAGACTCGAGGCCCAAATGCGAGATGCAAGAGCCGCCAGGGTTGAAAATAAAGCCCTCACTCATAGAATCTAGGAGTTAGAATAGCCTCTCCAGGTTCATCAAGGTCATATCAATGAACTAACAAGGGCTTCTAAGCAAGGTGAATTAGAGTGGCAAGCGACAATCAACCAAGCATGTCTGAGTTACCAAACATAGGATCAACACTACACTAAACAAGTTTAGATGGCTCAACAAGAGGCAGACAACATGATTAAAGCAGCTCAGTCTATAAGGCAAGACATTGTACCTGTTAGAGATCGTGAGCAATAACTTTTGGGTTTTCTTAATCATGTGATTACACAATGTAATGATGTTAGATACTTTTAGATGTAATCATATCATAAAGGAAAAACCCTTTTGTAACTATGAATGATGTTATTGACGAAGCTGTTCCAAGAATTAATTATCTCTAATGCATATGCACATTTAATTTCACCATTTTTCATTACACTTGCATAAATTATTCATTATCTTAACTCGTCATTGCATTATAAATGCTCATCAATAAATACATTTTAAATAAAAGTCTAATACAAAAATTGGGCCATAAAAGTGCAAGGCATTCCAAGATCAATTAGGAACACGAAACTTTACATCACGCACCACTATAACACACGACACCGTAAGCAAATCATAGAGAGTGATCATGAAGCTCATATTGAGTGACTTGAGCTAATGGTTAAGGAATCATAAGACCAGATGCTTCGTTAGCAACACAAAATGCAAAATCAAATCACGAAACTTATGGAACTAATGACTGCCTCTATAAAAGAAAAAGGACAAGCCAGCACTGCTAAAACAAGGAATGATCCTTCCAAGCTTAATGTCCCCCTGCCAATAATCTAGAACCCGCCCAAGGGGAAACTAGACAAGGACAATGGCCTACTCCTACACCTACCGCTAAGGATTCACCAGTCATCTACCTAAATCCCATTGCGATAGGTCATTCAATTCTCGGTACTCAAAGGGTGAATGTAAGAGTCTCATCGACAAATTCAATAACCCTTGACCATGAGGAACCAGAGAAAACAGAAGGTCAAAAGTTCACCATGATTATGAAAGAAGTGAACATATTCCAACTACTAGAAAAATGCCTCTAAGCTATCCAGGAGAGTAACAAGTTTAGAGCTCTTGATGCGCAATCACTATCTTTAGTGTCCATTCTTTTCATTCCCTTGACATTCAAAGTCCCAGAGTTTTAAAAGTTTAATGGAACCACTGACCCTTCTGTCCATGTCTGAATATATTTGCGAAAGATGGCTTGGTATGAGAAAGATGAAAAGCTCATCATCCATTGCTTCTAGTATAGCTTCACTAGGGCAGCAGCTTGATGGTATATCGAGCTAGGCAATGTGAAAATCCAATCATAGGTCAACTTGGCTAAGGTCTTTTCTAAATCAATACTAGTAAATATCAGATTAAACCACCGGATCGACTTTCCCTGATGAATTTTGAGAAGAGATCCTTTGAAAGTTTCAGGTAATATGCCTAAAGGCGGAGAGAAAAAGTAGCCCTGGTCTAGCCTCCCCTTGCAGAAAAAGATATGATAGTCACTTTCATTCATACCTTACATGTTCTTTATTATGAGAAGCCCGTAGGGAATACCACCAAGAAATTCATAGACTCAATTTTCTCCTGAGAAATGATCGATGCTGCCATTAAAAGTGGTAGAATGTCTATCGAGGAAGCAGCTGGATCGAGTAAAAAGCCCATTGCTGATAATGTTGCAATGTGCCCTGGGGTGGATCCTTGCAGATCTATGGGTGCATATGACTTAAAATATTTTTTTGACTTCGGATGACTTAAAATATTTTTTTGACTTTGGAATGTCTCCTTGATCGAGACTTTTCCTTCGTGACATAATGAGAATAAGAAAGTATGATGACACAATGAGAGGGATCGTAAGACGAATCGCTCATCTTATTAGTCTCGGATGACCATCACGAAATGGCTAATGCTTGGAGTCGCCACCGATCATTTTAGGCTAGACCTAACTAGATGCCTATTGAAACTACAACTCAAAACATAGATCCTATGGTCTACATAGTACAAAGATTCATCATTTGGGTTTGGGAGTTGGTTACGCATGATGAGGTACAAACCTTTTCATGACGCTTGAAATCAGTACCTTACTAGCTATATCTTTTCTCGATTGTAATTCTTTCGATCTTACCTTATTACTAGTTCGATATAACCCTCTTTTAATGATTGAATCTTATAAAAATACAAATCTAACTGTTAACGAAAAAGATTTAATCTTATATATGCCCCAGAGAGATGGGGAACATAGAGATTTTCAATAAAAATGACCTCTGGATTTTACTTTAAAAAATAGAATATTCCACTTTGGGCACTAGGGAGATACCAACGTGGAATATTACCTTCGATTTTATTTGAAATGATTAAAAAACATGAATGCAAATAATCATCACAAAGAAATCACATTAGTAAAGCAACAAATGAAGTAACATAACATGGATCATTCAATGCAATGATAAAGAAAAGGGATGGACTATTGGAATTTATCTCACAATTGGTATTAATTATCTAGGAATAATCAAATTCATAATTTTCAAGATGCATCTGGGTTTCTTGATTGAACGAGGTTTGTTTGACACATTTATAAAAGTCTGAGAAAGAGGAAAAAAATTTATTGTAGTTAAAAGACAGGGTTGGAGTATCTCATCGAAAATGTGAAGTTGGAGTATCTCGTGGATGACAAATAATTTTGACAAAGCAGGCTTGGAGTATCCCCTCGAAAGGTCAGGGTTAGAGTATCCCTATGAATGAAAAATCATTTTGACAAAGGAAGATTCTCAATCTCGATGAAATAGAGGTTGGAGTATCCCCAAAACTAACACATCTGACACTTTTTAGAGAAGTCGAGTAAGAAAACTTAAGTTGACAAAACTTTGTGATTTAGGAAATTTGTGAGCGTTTCGACAACTTTTGGCAAAAGAAATTATTGTGAATGAGGATGGTAAAGATGTAAAATATGTTTATGCCTTGATACGAGCCTATGGGAAGTCAAAGCATGTTCTCGAGTTTGATCGAGCTGATATAGAGACATTCAAATGTCTCGAGACAAAATTTGGGAAAACAACTTAATTTTGACCATAACGGAAAATAGGGGATAGCATCGTGCTATCTTGCTTCCTAAATTTATTCTAAATTGGTTTGAAGGCTTTAGAGGGTGGATAAGATAACGTTAGAAAGGTAACTCGACGAGGGTCATCATAAAAATATTCTCAATATCCCAAAAAGTCACGTTCTAGGGGAATAAATTTTCAAGTTTGGATTAATTTAGCTGCTGGCAGAGCATACGAGGGACAAGGTGTGTCAAAATTTGAAAAATCATTTTGAACTCATTTGGTATAAAAAATTGCAAATAATACATTTCCAGAAAGGGAATTTCATGAACGTTTTAGGAAAAATGCTGAATGGATTTGGAAAAATCGTTTGGTAGGTTTAAAGGGCCCAACCAAAATGCACTTTGTTCACTCAAGGGATTCTAGATAGTCTAGGTTTGAAAAATCATAACTTTTTCATCCGAATTGATCCGGGGATGAACAAAACCTCGTTTTAAAGGTATTTTGAGACACTTTAGAGAAAAATATTATAAAATTCATGAAAAGTCATTTAGGATTTTAAAGTGATTTTTTAATTTGTAATGTGCTACTACCAGCAGGGGATAAAGCGAAATAAGGGATATTTTTTATTTTTCTGTGTTTTTGGGTCCAAACTTGGGTCATTGACATACAAACATCCATGATTGAAAAGAAAGAGTGGTATGAGTGTCATGAACTATTTGCACAGCCCCAGAGTATTTTAGGATGATGAAATAACCCGTTGATCATACTACTTAAGGATTTAACTCAAAAACAAGGTACAAACATTTTAGGAACAAGTGCAAGGCCATTTTCATTGGAAAATTAGAAGTTTTGAGCTCTTTTAATCAAGATTTTGGGTTTTGGAAAACTTAATTTTCCCTAAGATTTTTCGCTAACCTTGAGGAAAATGCTAAGTCCATGCTAATCCTCATTAGTTTAGGTTAACATACTTGGCTTGGGAAGATTTTGAAAATCAGTTTTTAATAGCCATAAAAAATGCATTTAGACAAGGAGAAGACAATGAACATACAAGGGGAGGCATAAAACATAAATGGAGATGCAAATTTACCAATGGTCTAGACAAAGAAAGTGTTATGCATTTTGATAAAAAAATGTTATGGATGTTGAAAATGACAATGATTCATGACAAGATGTAAGCTAATGTATAAACATGCTTGAAACATGCTAGGCTAAGGATTCATACATGGATTAATCATAACAAGATGCATGGATATGACATAAAATGCATGAGTATGAGGTATCAAAATAACGAGGATGAAATGAGGCATTTTGCACATCAAAGGGCCATTAAGACATCCAAATCCTAAACTACCACAACCAAAGGCCATAATAATGCATGAGAATCCTAAGAGGGTGATGGAAACATGGAGAGCTCACTAAAATGATGAAGATGCTAAAAAATAGAAAATGAAAGTGGTAAAGTAAGAAGTTATACCAACAAAACTTTAGTTTTTGGCTAAATAATTAAAACAGTAGAGATGGCTTGAATTTCCCTCTTTTTCATGTTGTTAATAAGCAAGAAAAAGAGAGAAATAATGAGGTTTTGGTTTTACTATGGATAAGGGTGATTTTTAAAATGTGTAATGGTTGGGAATGAGTGTTTTGGGGCTATTTTTAGGTGGTGAGTGAAGAGCTATAGGATTCTAGTTTTCTTGGTGTAGGAATATGTTTTGGAACCTAAAAATGAGCTAGAATCTAACCTTTTTTTAGCTGAGATATAAGTGGTCTATTTATACCAGAATTTTAGAGCTAAATTAGAGGTATTTTTGGTCATTTCTCAAGGAGGATAAAGTGATGTTAGCTTGATGGCTATAAAATGGCTATAAGAAGCAACTTGCAGCCGATGTGATGACATAGGGTGGCTGGTTTAAATGCTAAAATGATTTTCTAGCAAATAGGGTGGTTGATCATGATCTTGGTCAACAAACTAGGGAGGAGTAAGGCGATCATGTGATATTGACCTTTTTGATCTAATTTAGACTTCAAAAAAATGTTTTGATTAGTTCAAAAGTCCAAATTCATAATCTGATATGGGTTTTAATCTTTTGTGATGCAAAAAATAAGTTAAAATCAAGTTTTTTATCAATGGTGGATGAGTTAAAAATGCCTGAACTGTGAAAAATGGCCTGTATACATTTGGTCCAAAAACATTGAGTGTGTTGATACAATGAACATTGTTGTATCGATACAATGTTCAATACAATATTCATTGTATCGATACTATGAACCATTATATCAATACTATGAACCATTGTATCGATACATGTTGATATGTATCGATACATGTGGATGAATAGACACTATTTTGTCTGGGATGGAATGATGCTTCCCAGAACACTAGGGTGTTAAGTTTTCTATGGTTTGTCCCCTTTAAGTAGGTGCAGAGTATCATGGGTTTTTATGTGGGTGTGCCAACTTGTGCAAACTTTAACTTAAACATGGGTGCCACCAGCTCGTGTGAGCTTTGATTCGAGTGCCACCAATTCGTGCAAGCTTTCACTTAGACTTGGGTGCCACCAGCTCATGTGGGCTTTGGGTCGGGTGCCGCCAGCTTGTGCAAGCTTTTGACTTAGACTTGGGTGCCACAACTCATGTGGGCTTTGACTTGGGTGTCCCTAACTTATACAGGTTTTGAGTTAGACTTGGGTGCCACTAGCTTATATAAGCTTTGACTCGGGTGTCGCTAGCTTGTGCGAGCTTTGACTTAGACTTGGGTGCCACCAGCTCGTGTGGGCTTTAACTCAGGTGTCCTCAGCTTTTGCAAGCTTTAACTTAGACTTGTGTGCCATCAGATCATATAGGCTTTGACTCAAGTGTCGCCAGCTTGTGCGAGCTTTCACTTAGACTTGGGTGCCACCAGCTTATGTTGGCTTTGACTTAGACTAGATGCCATAAGCTTGTGCAGGCTTTGACTTAGACTTGGGCACCACCAGCTTGTATGGGCTTTGACTCAAACTAGGTGCCACCAGCTTGTGTGGGCTTTGACTTAGACTTAGGTGCCACCCATTTTATGGGCTTTGACTCGGGTGCCACCAACTTGTACGAGCTTTAAAAAGAGTGCCACTGACTTATGGGCTTTAAAATGGTGCCACTAACTCGTGGGCTTTGAATAGGTGCCATTGACTTATGGGCTTTAAAAAGGGTGCCACTGACTTGTGAGCTTTGAAGAGGTAACACTGACTTGTGGGCTTTGAAAAGATGTTGACAAAGTTTATGATAAAACCTCTAATAAGTTCATGACAAAATTTCTCGATGAAAGGGTTTTAACACTAGTTCTTGACAAAATTCTTGGCATAGCTTCTGATGAATGTTCTTGACAAAAGTTCTTGACGATAGTTTTTGGACAATAATTTCTTGACACTGGCACTTTGAAAGTAGTTTCTTGATAAAAAAGGTTTTGCCATTAGGTGATGAGAAGAAAAAAACCTTACCTGAATGACATTTAGTTTGGAAAGCTTAGAGTTCTTGCCAGGAATTCCTTAGAGGTTTCGTAAACCTGGCATAAAGTGATATTGTAAAAATAATTATGTGTGATGGTAATGTGAATGCATGATGTGGAATGCTATCATGATTGCATGATATGAAGTCTAATATGGGAGATAGTCATAGTTTTTCTTGTATATCATTTAGACTCTCATAGGGATAACGATTTGTCTTTGCTGCAACCATGGATGGGAATTTTCCTAATCCAACTAGGGATTGTATGTTGTCTCGGCTCCACTGGGGATACAACAAAAAATCTATTCTTAAGAATTTGGATGATTGCATTTCCCAATTTAAGAGGCTTAATTATTTTTTTGACAATTGGAAGGCATTACCAATAATTTGAAGACTGTTTGACTGATTAGGTTGATGTCTCTAGTTTCAATAGGATTTTGATAGAACACATGGGTTGATTTTTGGTTAGCTTAAAATGGTTTTTTCTTAAGATGTGGCTTGTGAAAGCAAGAAATGGTTTGGTGTATGGTTATGCCGAGTGGGTTTTTAGATGCAAAAAGTCCACGATTTTGACAATCAGGGCATGAATGGAGTTTCCTATGCTTTTCTTAACCTTTTGATGTAATATCGAGATGTCCTGATGCATATTTCAGTTGATTATCAAATAGTATCAACTAAATAACAAGTGCAATGTGAATTACACAGGGGTTAAAAGAAATAAGGCAATATTTATCCATGACAACAAAGAGACATAGCTCAGTATACTATTTTACAAACAAGTGATTCAATGGCAAGAAGTATGATCTTTTGGGTAGAAGATGCCTCTGAAATCATGACATGGATGTTCCTTAGATGATTTTCAGGATCTTTCTCAAACAATAAATGTGACTAGTATGAGCTGATCTTCGAAAGATTTCTAGGATTGCTTTGCATTGTCTTGTAGGTACTCTCAGTTTATGCCCCATCAAAATTGATCTTCTTAAGTCACCCTTGCGAGTTTTCAACTGTAGTCGGGTTGGCTACCCAGATGCCCTTTTTAGATTTTCATCTGAACCTCTTTTTATTTTTTTTTTGTTTTTGGTTTCTTTTGTTTTTGCTCTTTTTTTGTTTTTTTTTTTAAGTACGTCTTTTCAGGTTTTTACCCTCTACGTGTAATTTTTCTTGACAGATTTGAGTTGACTGGGTTAGGCAAGACATTGCTATCCATTTCTGATAAGATTAGGGCCCCTCCGGAGAAGGCTTGCTTCACGACATACGATTTTTCCTAATTAAGGGTCCACTTGCCTCGTGCATCTTTGTGAATTGAGAGGATCTTCTTCAATACCAATTCACTTGGGTGAAATTATCGTCGGCGCATCTTTTTGTCATGGGCTCGTATCATGCATCTTTGATACATTTGACTATGGCAGATGGCTTTCATGCATTTTTCCTCGATGAGGTTGAGCTAGTCGTATCTATTCTTGACCCATTCAGCTTCTTAAAGTTTGGTTTCAATTAAGACTCTGAGAGAAGGGATCTCAACTTTTATAGGCAACACAACTTCTATCCCATGACAAGAAAAAGTGGGGTAGCACCCACTAGAAGTACGAACTAAGGTCCGATCGACATGAAATGCAAAGAATAGCTTCTCATGCCAGTCTTTATAGGACTTAGCCATTCTTCAACTATTCTTTTAATATTTTTGTTGGCTACCTCGACTGTCCCATTCATCTTTGGGCAATAAAGGATAGAATTATGATGCTGGATCTTGAACTATGAGCAGATCGATTACATCAATTTATTGTTTAAGTTGCTTACATTGTCTATGATGATTTGGTTTTATAGGCCATATCTACAGATGATGTCCCGCTTGACAAACTTACAGATGGTTGATCTAGTGACATTAGCATACGAGGCAGCCTCTACCCATTTGGTGAAATAATCGATCACTACCAAGATAAAATGATGCCCATTGGAAGCTTTAGGGGTGATTGGCTCGATCATGTCTATGCCCCATGGCGAAGGGCCATGGGGCCATCATGACGTGAAGTGGTGCTGGAGGGACATTGATCTTGTTTGCATAGATTTAACACTTATGGCATTTTCGGGTGAAATTGATGCAGTCTCCCTCGATGGTCAACCAGCAATAACCCGTTCTCCTCATTTGCTTGGCCATCTGATGTCTATTAGCATGTGTGCCATAAATCTCTTCATGAACTTCTTCTAGGATCTTTTTGGCTTCAAGAGTGTCAACATATCTGAGCAATACTTGATCGTGGCTCCTTTTGTATAAGATTTTTCCATCGAGAACAAATCTTGTAGCTAGCCTTCTGATAGTCTTTTTATCAGTCTCGATTGTATGTTTGGGATATTGCTAATCCTTGATGTAACGAAGGATGTCATAGTACCACGGTAGGCCATCCTTCTCTTTTTCAACACTATGACAATGAATCAGAGTTATGTAGATGCTCATCTAGATGGGAGTAACGTCTGACTCTTGGTTAACTTTAACATGGATGACACGGTAGCCAAAGCATCAGCTATTTGGTTCTTTTCTCTAGGTAAGTGTCAAAAACTAATATCATCATATCTTTTTTTAAGCTCTGTTATCAGCTTCCCATACTGCATAGCTTGGCATTGC
>JBBYHK010000002.1:7609479-7626687 GCA_038382065.1 Adansonia grandidieri
TATAAAGGCAAATTCATGAAGGGTTTTGAGATATATATATATATATATATATATATATATACACAAAGGCAAATTCATGAAGGGTTTTGAGAGAAGCCTCACGATACTTTTCTTCGAGGATTCCAACAATTACGTCAGATTCAGACATCGATTGTCATGAAATCTCACCACTGGTACCTTTAATAGCAGCCTGAAAGAATAAAAAATAAGAAACGAGAAGGGAAAAAAAGAGAAAGCAAAGTTAGTGAACGCAGGCTATGGATACATATATATGTGAGCATTTCAAGAACAAATCATTGCATGCGTTAACAAATCTTGATATAAATCCCAACTTGACACTATGTTCTCCACAAAAGCCTCCTTGTAATGGCAGCAGAGCTTCATCAAATTAGTACTGCAATGAGAAGCAAAACAATAAGAAAAGAAAACAAATCAATAGAGTCAGCTTTATCATGAAAACAAATTTTAACAATGAAATTACGTAGGAAGAAAAATAGAGAAAGCATTTCCAAAGGAAAACAATCATTGCATATTTATCCATATCATAGTTAACTGAAGTAACCAATATTATGAACATGAAAGCATCAATAAGCAAAGCATTAAATATAAAAATTTGAGATATATTAAAATAAGGAAATGAAAAAGAACAAAAAATAAAAAAGCAAAGAAATTTAACGAACCTGAAAAATATGGAGGCTTTTAGGGTGCGTTTTTTCCCATGCGGTTTTGCAACATTAGGTTTTTCTTTAACTTTTTAAAAATATATTATTATATATTAATACACAAAATTATTAAAATTGCATAAATATATTAAAAATTATATAAATTTTTATGATTGAAAAAAAAGTTAAAATTACTAATAAATTATTATATTTATATAAATTATATTACATATTACATAAATTATTATGATTTGTAATATAAATTAGTATTACATAATTTTATTATAATTACAAATGTATATTATTTATTTACATAAATTATGATAGAAGCTAATAGAAGTTGTAATAAATAAATTTATTATATTTATATTAAAAAAATTTATAAGTTACAAAAATATATTATCAATAAGTAATAGAAAGTAGTATTACATAAACATTACATTTACATAAATTATATTATCTATTACATAAATTATTATGATTTGTAATATAAGTTAATATTACGTATTTTTATTACAATTAGACATATACATTATTTATTTATATAAATTATGATAAAAGATAATAAAGTTGTAATATATAAAATTTATTACATTTGTATTAAAAATTTGTAAGTTACAAATACATATTACCAAGAGATAATATAAAGTAGTAATACATAAAACGTTACAGTTACATAAGTTATATTATCTACTATGTACATTTACCATCCTAGTTAATATAAGTAGGTATTACATATTTTTGTTTCAATTATACATATACATCATATATTACATAAAAGATAATGAAAGTTGTATAATATAAATTTATTATGTTTACATAAAGATTATATAAGTTATAAAAATATATTACCAATAGGTAATAAAAAATAGTATCACATAAAATATTATAGTTACATAAATTATATTATCTATTACATAATTATATTATCATAGATAATATAAATAAGTATAACACATTTTCTTACAATTACACATTTTTCTTTTGATTACACATATACTATATATATATATATATATATATATTACCTAAAAGATGATGAAAGTTGTAAAACATAATTCATTACACATAAATTAAAATTTACATAAATCATTAGATTGTAAAAAATGTTTATATATAATATATGTTATAAGTAATATATTTATGTAAAGAATCTCTCAAGAAAATATTTGTATGTAAAAAATTACATATAAACATTACTGCATTAAATATAAACATTATAGTTTTACATAAAACATTATCGAAATTATATTATTTTATGTAAAATATTCTTTTAAGAAAAATAAATTATAATTTTTTGGAAATAATTTATGTTTTTATGAAATATATCATATATGTAGGAAATTAATTTTTTTGGTAATTTTTGAAGTTAAAAAATTTCTATATTTTTTATTTTATTTACATATTTTTAAATATTAGTAATAAATAAAATATATTAGTAAAAAAATTAATTTTATGATAAAATTTAGATTTCTTTTATTAGTTGGTAAGAATTACAGCTGAAAATTACAAAAATTACACGTAACATTAGGGTAAAGGTAATAGTTATATGTAATATATGTTATTAGTAATGTATGTGTGTAAAAAATTTTTGAAGTTAATGTTTGTATGTAAAAATTATATATAGATATTATAAATTTACATTTATCAAAATTATAATGTATTTATGTAAAACAAAAAATAAAGTATAATTCTTTACAAATTATTTTTGTGTTCTATTAAATATATTATATATATATGTAAGAAATTAATATTTTTAGTAATTTTCAAGAAATTTTTTTATATTTTTATTTTAATAATATATTTATTAAAATTAGCAATAATTATATTATATTAATAAAAATTAATTTTATGATAAAATTTAGATTTTTTATTGGTTGGTAAGAATTACAACAAAAGATTACAAAAATTACATACAATATTAAAGGTAATGGTTATATATAATATGTACTGTAAGTAATGTATGTTTATAAAAAATCTTTGAAAGTAATATTTGTATGTAATTTTTTACATACAAACATCATCAAATTATATACAAATATTACTAGAACTGTAATATATTTATGTAAAACAAAATATAAAGTATAACTTTTTACAAATTATTTTTTTAGTTAATTATAGACTTAGAAAATCAATTTTTTATTAATTATTGAAGTTAAAAAATTCTATATTTTTATTTTATTTATATTTTTTACAATTAGTAAAAAATATAATATATTAATAAAAAATTAATTCTATGATAAGATATACTTTTTTTATTAGTTTGTAAGAATTACAAACAAAGGTTAGAAAAATCACACATAACAGTAGAGTAATATTTCTATGTAATGCATGTTATGGATAATGTACGTGTGTTAAGAATTTTTGAATGTAATATTTGTATATAACAAATTGCACATAAATATTACCAGATTATATATAAAATTATAGTTTTACATAAAAATATTACTGAATCTATAATATATTTATGTAAAACAAAAAATAAAGTATAACTATTTTTAAATTATTTATGTTTTTTTATTAAATACATTATACATGCAGGAAATTATTATTTTAGTAATTTTTGAAGTTAAAAAAAATTCTATATTTTTATTTTATTTATATATTTTTTAAAATTAATAAGAAATATAATATATTAATAAAAAATTAATTTTGTAACAAAATATATATTGCTATTAATTGGAACGAATTACAATTAACAAAAAAATTACATATAACTTTAGAGTAAAAGTAGAGTTTGTATAAAGAATTTTTGAAGTAAAATTAATATGTGTTATGAGTAATTTATATGTATAAAGAATTTTTGAAGCAATGTTTGTATATAATAAATGACATATAAACATTATCAGATTACATACAAACATTACAGTTTTACATAAAAACATCACCAGATCTGTAATGTATGTATATAAAACATTATTTTCAAAAAATTAACTATAATTTTCTCTAGATTATTTCTTTTTTAATTAAATATATTACATATGTAGAAAATTAATTTTTTTTTAGTAATTTTTGAAGTGAAATTTTTTTTATATTTTTTATTTAAATAATTTATGAGTATATTAATAATAATTATTATATTATATTAAAAAATTAATTTTATAATAAAATATTATTTTATTAGTTGATAAAATTTACAACTAAAGATTACGGCAATTACACATAAATATTACAATTTACATAACATTTATATGTAATTTGTGTAAAGAATAATGTTTTTATGTAGCAATTTATATATAAACATTATCAGATTATTTACAATTATTACAGTTTTATATAAAACATTACCAAATCTGAAATATAATTATGTAAAATATTTTTTTAAAAAACCTAACTATAATTTTCTTAAAATTATTTCTATTTATTATTAAATATATTATATTTTCTTAAAATTATTTCTATTTATTGTTAAATATATTATATTCGTGAAAAATTAAATTTTTAGTCATTTTTAAAGTGAAAAAATTTTCATTTTTTATTTTAATAATATATTTGGTTATATTACTAATAATTATATTATGTTAACAAAAAATTAATTTTATAATAAAATATATATTTTTTACTTTTTATTAGTAAAAAGGAATTACTACTAAAATAAATTTATGTAGAAAGATTTAATTGAAAATTCTATCCGTAAGTGCTTAATTAAAATTTCATGTAAAAGTATTTAAAAAAATAAAATTCTATATGTAAAAACTTTAATTGAGAATTATATACATGAGTTGGACATTATTTGTTCGAAAAGATCTGAACAAAATTAAATGTCTATATTGTTTACTATTTTTTTTATTTTGCAATCTCGAAATTAAGATTTTTTACTAAAACAAAAACCTCTAAAAATAATGAATTATGATCATTCTACTATACATGAATAATCAACTTTATTTTTTATTTTTTGCTTAAAAGTTTATTTATTTATTTATTTATTTGTTTCTATTAAAATGTTATCTTCCCACTATACAAGAATAATCAACTTTAGCGCATACAAAGCCATATTCAAGGTAACGTTAATCATACATGAATAAGACTACTTTGCATATATGCTTTATAAAACCTTCTTTCCCCTAAAATAATAGGAGAGGATACTTTGAAAACTGTAAACTTATAAAATGAGTAATAGGACCAATCAAATTGGAAATGAGAATCTTATTTTACAAGGACCCTCAAGGATCCTATTCACATCTTTCACAAAAATAATTATTCCTATATCTATCTTGTACATTAAATTTTTTCTCAAACTTGCATATGATTTTCTTCAATTTTACAAGAGAAATCTCTGGTCTCTCAGGAACTCTTTTGAGAAACTAAAAGAAAGTAAAAAGACTAAAAGCATATTCAAACAAGAAGCACTTAAAATTTGGCCATTTAGGAGCCTACACGTATAAATTACACCAAAGCTATTGTTACTGCAACAACATAATGCATATGTTAGGACTCAAATTAACTAAAAACTATGTCAAATTTCTTCAGCAAAAGACTACTTTAAAGCTTTAAAAAGAAAAAACATCATCAACAAAAATACAGATCAAATAAAACAAATATCAATTAATTTTTCTCTAAGGGATTTGTGTAGTAGTGTCAAGCAGACCAGAGTTGCCAGAAGTGAGTAGCAGCTGTTCACATAATCGTCAAATGATAAGACATGAAGCAAACCACCTAGATGCTAGATGAGTTAGCTCTTTGCCAAAGAAAACAAGTTCAATCAAAGACATCGGTAACCAGCATCTGACAACTCGCGTAAAAGCAATGACCACCAAAAATCTGCATGGCTTAAACAAATATGAACTAACCGAACGAGGGAGCAGTGAAAGTACCACAATCCACGTAGATTAAATCTGTAAATAATAAAGCATGATTGTCATTTATAAAGGAGTAGATCATTGAAAATAATCTTAGACAGTTCGATTATTTGACATAATAAAGTAGTCACTAGCCATCACTGTAGAAAAGACCTGCACCATTTCTGCCATCCTCCTTATTAAACTCCTGTACAAGTATAAAACTATCCAACCTACTGGTAGAGTTATTACAAAAACAACGAGATGAATATGACCTTAAAGTCGAAAAAAATAGGACAACTAGAAACAAAGTTTTAAGCTCACCATCCCATCTTTACCTGTCAACAAGATTTTCCTTGCTTCTCTACCAATCATGAAGACAGTGAATCTCCCCAAAACACAGCTCGTGAATAATTTTCCATGTATCCTTTTAACTCGCAAATATTCGAAAAGAAATAGATAGGTATAATTATTAGACAATATCTCTTTTATTTGGTAAGGTTTTTGTTCATATGTCTCTCTTTACCCCTAAAGCTAAAAGTAAATCAAGCTTACTGTTAAGAAACTCGACTACATAAAGCATACATCAAGATTTGAGCGCATTAACATTAGCCATTTCGTGGATTTGAGCGCATTAACATTAGCCATTTCGTGTTTTGCTAAAATATGTAAGCAACATATTAGTGGGAAAATGAGATATAAAACCATCAGCCAACCAATTTATCACTTCAGAAATAAAATCTAAGGATGAAAATGCTGTAAAATGAAGAGCAAAACTCAACTTTCAAATTAATAAAAACAAAGTTTAAGAAACATTAAGCGAAAATTTATATCTAAATATCACCATCCTTCAAGAGATAATATTAAATGAAAAAGGAAGAAAATATCAACTAAAGGAGTAACATTGGAAAATAAATATACTCACAATCAGAATAAGGAGTGATACAAGCTTCCATTGGCACACCCCAAACTGCATCCGGATCATTATGAGAACGGCAAAGGGGGGATACGAACGACGTTCTCTTTCCATATAACAATCATTTGTTAAAGGTTTTTGCCAAATGACAGTTTGGTTCCTCTTTGCAGCTATTCTCCAATACATATGTCCCACAAGGGCACTCATCTCTCTCCACGTCCAGATATGTGAAAAAGGGTTGAGAACTTGATCCACCGAATGTATACCTTGTAAAGAACCACAAGCAAATTGCATTTGAGGCAGCATAGGTAATGAATCAAATTCCAAAAAGTAAATAAAAAATAACCTAAATCCTCACATTTCTAATCTCAAAAATTAAAAACCCCAGGAATAAAATTGGATAGGTAAATTCACACTTAAAAATCCAAAAACAAAAGAAAAAGGAACTCATTTGCTCATCATGGTTCAACACTGATTTCTTTCGATTAGTTAACAATGATGACTAACAGTGGATCGACTAGTGAGAGAAGAGGGAATGAGATGGTTTTTGACTGAAACCATTAATTTTTAAGTCTAAGAAGCATTAAAAATTAGAAGCAAACACTGATAAAGTTCTGCTATTCTTAAGCTAAATTTGTCAAATTATGCTTTTCTTCTAAACAAATTACGAAACAATTAAAATAAACTTGAAAAGAAAGCCTCTGAAAAAGCCTCCATTTTCTTTTTCTTTTTTTTTTTAATCAATAACAATAATTTTACTATAAACTTGCATAAATATCATACCTTTCTTTGGGAAGAAGCTGCAAATGTGATAAGCTTGAGGAAAATCGAACTGGGCGTTGACCCATTTGCTAAGTCATCGCGAGAAGAAACGAGTGAAGGCAATTTTGAGAATTTTTTTAGGTTAAATGTTACCCGGAGACGGAAGAATTTCGAATCCAAAGATTCACAGGAAAAGCTTATATTAAATTTTTTTTTTTTAATTTTCCAAAAAATATATATTTGAAGTCATCTTTACATCTGTAACAATATGACAAGCAAAAATGAAATTGAAGCTATCAAGTGTTATATCACTAAAAAAAATAGAAGAAAAAAAAACAATAAAGTTTAAACATGCAAAATCCTAAAAAATTAAATGTTTGTCAGACAAAACAACGCAATATGAGATCAGATGCTGGAGGGCATTGGACTGATCAGAATGTGACTCCATAAATATTATAACTGTAGCATGCATTGATATCTTCTTGCAAAGCGTGAGATATTTCCAAAAATCAAGCTTCGTAGTTCACCTTCCATATGTGCATGCTATATTATATATATGAGATATTTCCAAAAATCAAGCTTCTTAGTTCACCTTCCACATTTGCATGCTATAGTTAATATATATATATATATATATATATATAAAATATAAGAAACTACTGTTACTTTATATTATGTCATGATCTTCCATCACTCCCAAGGCAAAGGTTGGAGCTTAAAACTCAAATTTGAAGATTTTGAGTTTAAAACTTGAAATGGAGAGGCTTAATCTTGTTATTCAAAGCAATATTATATATAGACATGTCTATGGGTCAAATCAAGTGGACATAATTTTATGTTAACTCTAGCTTATATATGCAAAACACTCTTTAGGCCATCTAGGTACATACAATCCTTTACAAATATTTACATGGAAAGTACATCTTAAAAAATTATCGATTCCTTGAAAAATTTGTATTTTTAACCATAAAACGAATTGAGTTGAGAATGAGAAAAATGGTATGCCCAATATTCGATCTATTTTTAGAACAAACCTTATTTTTTGTCCATTTATCAAGTTGCCTAGGTACATATGGAGAAACTTTTTGTTCTGAGTTTTGACTATATATATATATATATATATTAATAATTAAATTATTTATTGATGAACAACCCCCCAAACATAAAATTTGTACATTGTACATAAAAATAAACATCAGTTAGGTTAAAGTTTGAATCCATGAAAAAAAATAAAATAAAAAATAGAAATCCATCACCTGCACCTGCATTTGCTTCTTGGACTCTCCATGCAAGGAGTTGCTTGACCAATTTCATTGCAGAAATTCCAAAATTCAAAAGCAACTTTCCATTCTTCTCATATACTTTCTGAGTTTCAAAAGCAACTTTCCATTCTTCTCATATACTTTCTGAGTTACCCATTGCTCCATCTACAAAAATCTGTAAATAAATCGAATGACTGAATATGAAAAAATATGATAGGTAAAAAATCAGCAAAATAAATTTTGCCAACTTTTTTTTTTCTCCATGACCCCTTCTTGTACCGCTTCCCCATCTCTCTTCTTATTACATTTGTATCCAATTTCTTTCTTCCAATAGACTCCCCGAGATCAAATATATATATATATATATATATATTTTCTGATGACATATAAAACTCATGCCGATTGCTCGGCAATTCCACCCACTTCCCTATTCAATCAGCAGTAGATGAAAGATGAAATAAGAGTAAAAAAGTAATTACAATCTCTTTGTTAATAATTCTAATAATTGTAATGTAAATAGAATTTTCCCTTTCACCTTTTTTTCATAATTTAAAGTTCATTTTCCTTTTTCCTTTTATCCATCACAGACCCTACTTCCCCTTTCATTTTTTTATTTGTTTTATCACACGAAATTACCTTTTTAACCCTGGATGGTTATCATCAATGTGAACCCTTAGGATCACAACCAGAAATTGTCTTAACAATGATGGAAAAATCCATCACAAATAACTATATTTCCGTCACAGATAACAATTAGTGATGGAAATAGTGACGAAAAATTTCTGTCACTGATACCCCTCACTAATAAATTCTCCACAGATTTCACCAACTCTGTCACTAGTTTAGTGACAGTTTTTTCCGTCACAGAAGTTTAATTTTCCGTCACAAAAGTTTAATAGTCTGTCACAGATTTTCATTAAATCAGGCAACTACCCGTCACCATATTTTGTGAAAACGTAAATACTGTCACTGTTTCTATCACAAAATTCTGCTACAAATTTTAAATTTTGTCACAAAATTGTCACAATTTTTTGCCTTCATATAAATTTTGTCATTAATCCCCTCACAAAATTTAAAAATCTCTCACAATTTTGTAGCAAAATTCCATCATAAATTTAAATTTTGTCACTATGTATTTTCTTATTCCGTCACACAATTTAAAAATCTGTTACTGTTTTGTCACAATTTTGTCCCCATCTTCTATTCATGACACACAAACACACACATATATATATAACAAAGAAATATACATGTAGTCTTCTCAAGATATAAAATTATCAATAGGATTTAAATAATAAAGAAAACTTAATATTAATTTGAATATCAAGTAAGTTTATACTAGTAGTAGGTTTGAATAAATAGCACATTATATTTATGGACAATGCAAATAAGAAAATACTCAATGCCAAGAATTCCAACTCCCTAATCCGCATCTCCTACACATATAACCAAAAAATATATTACGTAATTAAATGATCATTTTCTTAGTTTCCCTGAAAAAGAATTTATAAAGTTATTAAAAAAAGACAATGTGTTATGAGCTACTCAATAAAGCAATGTTAAAGACTTGGAGAAAAACATACCAACACAAGCAAAGGTGTCCGATATATATACTTAGTTTCCTCCCATGTTCATTCATTTGTCACATTACAAGCATACAATTTGTCACTATCAGTAAAAACATTTTTATACGTTAGTGTTTCACCAAATATCATACCATTTAAATATCTTAATTCAACAATCACATTTGCTACATGGACGCTTAAATCTTATTTCAACTAACACAAGAATCTTGTGAATGCAAAATCTATAAAGATACCCTTTCGTTACTTTATTTTGTTCCATAATATAAAGCTTTTCTTTTATAATTAGACTTATGATCCCTACAGTGCTTCCATGTAAATCCATAATTAATGGAAACCTAACATCTTGGGTACCCCTAAATTAAACAATGACCTTCCTTTAGGGTTCAGCAAAGCACAAACTGCCCTCTATGTTTTGCTGTAACCATTAAAGCAAATATAAAGCAGACCAATCAACTAAAGGCAACATTTGTAGAGCAATCAGTTATAGACTTTCATTATACAATCCCAACTTATCATAGATTTCAATTGTGGGCAATTTTCCGAAAACTTAGATGGTAAGTTTTAAGATTTTATGAAGTCCAGCCGTCTAACCTACTTGAACTTAGATTAAGTTCTGAAATTTTCATGCTCTTTCTCGTATCCAAGACAAGGACTGTCATACTATAGAAGTACTTGGTCACAAATATTCTTGTATTTGGCGATTCAGGAATCAGTTATCTAACAATGTACGTTTAAAGTAAATTCTTGTTTTACATCCTAAACAACGTTGTTGAAACAAATGTCTCATACAAAGCTATCAAGTACACTAAGTAATGGAACATCTTTGAGTCAAAATCGGTCACGGCATGCCACATAAATTGGTCCTTTCTTTCACAAACTTAAGTTTTGAATGGTAGCGAATAAAAAAGTCAATCAGCGCCATATCAATTCTATCCTATAGTTCTACCATCAAAAAATCAATTTCAAGACGAGAGATTAGTCAATGTCAGTGCCATCAAAAAGGCTCACAAGTCACAAGGTTATCAATTTAAGTAAGGTTGAAAATGAAATTGTCCAACCATTTTGATCCAAACCCAAATGGGTTCAACGTAAAGTCAATTTCAACAATCAAACTAACCAAAGTGGTAAAGTGATGCATAACTGATATTATCCCAACAAAACTCACTCATATTTGGCCTTTAAGTATCATAAACATTCACTAAAAAATGAATTTTTAAAAAGAAAACACAACGTTTATTTAAAACACCTAACAATTGATGTAGAACCCAATTCATAATTTAAAAATTAAAACACTAAATAGCAAAAAAAAGGAGGAAAAATTACCTTTCCTCCTCAACTTCACTTAAACTTCTGCTTGGCGGAACTCTTCTTAGTCGCTTCCTAAACCTTCTCAAAATCCCTTGAATAGGTGGAGTCAAAGTCGCCTTAAACCGATTTGCCGGAAATGTGTCTGGAACTCCCATCGCTTTTTTTGCTCCTTTCTTCAAAATCTCCATTTCTTGTTGCCGTTCTATGCTTATTAATCCCAATTTTTCCTATTCAGCTTCGCGACCTCGCTCTTTTGGTGAGAGGTGATAGACCGTCGTAGGTGCATTGAGGCATTAAGTCATTCACTTTCTAAGGTTTCTTTGCTGTTCATAATTTTTCCTTTCTTTTTTGAAGCAAAGGAGATTAAGTAATAAACAGACGGAGATAGAGACTTGGATGATATGATTTTTTTTTCTTTTTATTTTTAAAGCTGCGTTTTGCTTTTGTTTGTCAATAGAATTAGGCAAACTCGGGTGAAAAAAAAATATATTTTAAAAAATATTTTGAAAAGAGATTTTTAAATTAATATTTAAAAAATATAAGTAATTTTTTTTTAAAAATGGTTAATGGTATTTTTTTTTACGCGAATAAAAAAAATGTGAAAAATATTTATAAAAAAATAATTTAATTTTAAGTGATAATTTTTTTAATTCAAGTAGTTTTTTAAGAAATAAGTAATTTTTTAAGAAGTAGGTAATTTTTTTTTTTAATTTTAGTGTTTTTTAAAATTTAAAAGTACTTAAATATCCTTAAAGTTATTATTTTAATTTAGATTTTAAGTAATCTTCTTGATTGAGCAGCTGTTTGGTTAATTCGTGACACTAATTTAATCAATTATTTTATAATAAAACAGTTAATTATATATTATATTTGTTTAATTAATTTTGTAATAAATGAATCTTTTTGCAAATATTAAATGACCTGTTTAAATTAGACAAAATAATTAATTAAATAAAATACTTTTATCAAATAGCAAATTTAATTTTTAATAATTATATAATATAAATTTTAAATAGGGTTAATGTGTTTTTAACTTTGTGATGGCATTTTCCATAACAAATAGCTTATCACTAAATCAATAATGAAAATCCTGTTAATCTATCATTGTGTATAATTTTGATCCTTGTGACGTAAAATTTTATCACAATATTCTATGACTAACGTAGTGATAGATTTTTCATCACAGAAGTTGTTACAATATTTTTTTCATTTATTATATTTTTAATAAAAAATAAATTAAATCCATCACAATATCATTACTAAGTGCCGTTACTAATTATGATTTCAAATATTACGACGGAAGTTTCGGTAGTAAAATGTTGGTGGGAAATTAATTTTAATGGCAGTCAAAACTTTGTGACAGAATATTAATATTGTCACTTGTCTATCATAAATCTATCACTAATTTCTATCACAAGAATTATTCTCATTTAAAGATAACTTTTGTCACAATTCCGTCACTATTACTAGTGACAAAAAAAATTTTATCACTGTTAAGCTATTTTTCTGGTAGTGGACGATTTTAATAGGTACGTATAGATAACATTTTAATTTGCTAATAATTAGTAAATATATTGCCTAATGGCTTTAATTTGCTATTAGAGTTAAAAGAATTATTAACCTTTGAAAGACAATGTTACCTTTTTTTATTTTGACAGGAGCTAAAAATATATTATATATTGATATACAAAAAAATGAAAAGTTCAAAAAATAAAAATAGCTAAATCATATTGGTAGTTTTTCGGTTAGAATTATTCAAAGGTCAGATTAATTAAAATATTTTTATTTAAATTTAATTATAAAAATATATTAATATTATTATAAGAATTAATTTTTAATATTTTATTATATTTTAAATAATAATTCGAGCGTGAAATTGAAAAAAGTCAAATTTAAACTTAAGCTTAAAATTTAAAATAAAAAATTATTTCACACCGTAACTCGACTCATGAGCATGTTCACATATAGTATATACTTTAATGCTACTCTCATTTATAGATAGAGAGGGAAAATGAATGGGAGAGTAATAGGAGAGAATGGAGTGAGAACTCGACTGATGGAACTCATTTTCCTTTATGCATATATAGGATGTATAAGGCATTAAAATTATTGAACTGCCCTTATGATAATTTATGGGCATAACAACTGCCTAGATCGCCTGAATATAATGAGCATTTTGGCCTCAGGCACCGAAGCGGCATAACGTTTCTAGTTAAGTGCAAATTTATGCTTCGACCGTCTATATCTTGGAAGCCTAATCTCAATATTCGTGGGGATCTCGATCCATAATGTGAAAGTATAGCACCATTCAATGTTCATGCGTTTATAAAATTTTAAAAATTTTGATAGATTTACGAGCAACTTCAATTGAATATATTGAAACTTTAACTCGAATTGATCCTTTAGTTGTCACTCGAATTCAAAGTTGCGTTGACGATGAACAAGTCTTGCTTAACTATTTTATTGACTCGAACAGAGTAATTCACAAATAATTTAATTTTTTTGAATTTAGATTTTATGAAATTAATTTATATAATCACTTTTAAAACGTGTCATGCAATATTTTTAAAGTTTTAATTTTAGCAATTACAACCTCTTCCCTTGTTCTCAAATCGTAACTTATTGTGTAGGTGGGTAAATGCAAAAAATTCAAAGGAAGAGTAGAAGTTTCTTCAATCAACCTATTGTGTAATTTAAATTTCTTTAGGATTGTATTGTAGAGATGATTTGATTTTTTTATAATATTATTATTATTATTATTATTGTATTTTCATTTTTTTTTCTTGTTTTTAGATCAAAATTAATGAAAATAAAATATTTTGTTATACAATTAAAATAAAATTTTTAAAGAACAAAAATATAGATGTTTTAATCAAATTAGAACCCAATTGGTGTTCGAAGAGGTTAAAATTATTTTGTTTGCTCTATTAAAAATTCCTATCTTCATCATAGTTCTTTCCCAGTTATTTATTTATTTATTTATTTTTTTAATTCTCGTCTCGATTACTATTTTTTCTTTCTTTAATTTTCGCTGGAAATTCTTGCTATTTGATTTTAAAAAAAATAATTTAATACTTAGAAAGTATTTATTTTAGTATACATAAAATTGTATGAAAAACGAATAATAACTTCATTGTGGCACGTCGCGTGTACATTTTTGCTGCATAACATAATTTTATTTTATTGAAAACATATTTTAAATATATTAACGGATTATTTTACATAATATTTCATTTCTTTCAACTTTGATCTAAAAATCGCAAAAAATAAAAATATAATGAAAAATTCAATTGAAATCAAAATATATTATAAAACTAGTTTATGACACGTGTGATGCATGAATTAATTTTATTTATTTATTTAAATATGTATATGTGTCTGTATATGCACACTAGTTGGCATTATTTCCAAACTTATATCAAAGTCTTCAATATTTAACATATAAAACATATATATATTCATCAGATTTGAATAAAATTTATTTAATTTGTATATACATACACAAAAAATATATATTTAAAATCTAAATTCAAATCAAACCTATTCAACTTTCGAATTTAAGGTGTGAATTGATCATCAATTTTTTTTTTAATTTTTATGAATTTTTTTGTCATGTAAAATATATTTAAAAATTATGTAAAATTTTAATATCATGTTAAAATTAGATTCTATAAAAAAAAAAAAAAAAAAAACTATTGCATTGCCAACCTTTTTCCCTCAAAACAATTTAATTAAAATTTAATTAAATCATAAAAATAATATCACAACTTAACTGCTATGGTTGTGCTTAAAATACTCTTACTACGTAAAAATAAGAATGTAGTTTTTAAAGAAAAAACATACATTCAATGACAAATTGAATCTTTGTCTTTTTGTGATTTTAACTAATTTTTGTACAAAAATAGAAAATAATTAATAAATATGAATCAAAAGAAAAAAAGTGAATTGAAAAAAAAAATCACACCTTTGAAATGAAAGTTTCGAACTGATATAAAAAATTAATGTGATACTACTATTTATAGATTTATTGGCGGTCAATAAATAAGATGTATAGAAAATTATAAATTGATCAATATCTTTTGAATTTAAAAAGAATATAATAACTTGTATGTGTATTTTTAATTTAAAAAATCTAATAAGATAATAAGAAAATTTATGAAAGTAAAAAAATTGAAAATTTTAATTTAAAAAAGAAATAGACAATTTTGTCAAATAATGAATTTTTTAAATTTCAAAATTGTGTTATAATTTAACCTTGATTTTAGATACGTCATTTTATATACGGCTTAATCTTGATTTTAAATGGATAAAATTATCAAAAGATTAATAAAATATAATTTAAAAAAGATTTAATTTGAAAATTTTTTAATTTTAATAATCATATATTTAATCTAAAAGATATAAAATTTCAACTATATTAAATCATATATATGATAATTCAAAATTAAAAAATTTTAAATTAATTAACCTAATGATATAAGCTAACATTTTAGAAATTATAATATTAGTTAAGATATAAAAACAAATAAAATGATATAATTCAGTTACACATATAATTTTTTCTTTATCTTGACATATTTGATAGTTTGTAAATTTAAGATAGCCTTTTGACATAATTTAAGATAGCTTTTTGACGTAATTTAAGATTTGTTGTAATTTTGAAGACGATGAATATTTGAAGATTAAGTGAGTTATTTAAGATTGATTAAATATAAAACTGAAAAACTTGGATAAATATTTTTTTAATTTTAAAATATAATATAATTAAAATTAAAGTGATCTATGTATCATTAAAAAAAGACGTCCATATAAACTGTCATGTCAACAATACTTATTGGATAAACATATATCATGTTATATTATACATATTAGATACAGTAAATTACATTTACCTATAATGTAATTACGTATTTACTTTTTATCCCCATTTAAAAAACAAATAACAAATCAATCGTTTGATTCGATAACAAATTCATACTTATCACACACAAGCTTTTAAGTCAAATTTTTATATATGTTATGTATCCGTTCATGTGGCATTGAGTTAATTATGAGTAAGAAAAAGCTATGCATTTTTTATAAACTGGAGATTTTATGAGCGTGATGGAATTCAATAAAAACTTTGTGAAAAAGACGAAAAACTCAATGATTGAATTATCATATATATATAACTATATGTGTGTGCGCACGCGTGTGAGAGAAAGGTGGCAATTGGACGGATTCGGGACGGATCATTTTGGATTCGGGTTTTTTTGAGTTCGGGTTCGGGTCCATTCGGGTTCAGATTCTTTCGAGTTCGGGTTAATTCGGGTTCGGGCCAATCTGGGTTTGGGTTTGAGTATAGTTTACATCATTTTTTTTATTTTATGTTAAATGTAATCACTTTTATGTAATTTTAAATTCTAAGCTAGGCACGAATTTGGCCCCGTCTGACTTGAAAAAAATCTTAGTTCGGTTCTATGGGCCTATCCATGGCCCGAAAAATTTTTGAATTCTAAGCTCCAGCCGAATTTATTCTGGCCGACCCATTTAAGTACAAATCGTTATTCATAATATAAAAAAATTATTTTTACATTAATATTTACATATTTTATAATTAAATTTAAATAAAATATATTATTTTATTTAAAAAAAATACTGTTTCAGGTCAAGCATACTTGAAACTTAAAATCTAAGATCTGGAGGTCTAATTGCTAGTTTAACATGTGATTTTTTTTCAATTTTGATATGGTATTATCTATTATGGCTTTAATATTTTTTTATTTATTTATTACTTTGTTATATTGTTATTAGACTCTAATTATTATCATTACTTTAAATAATGATAATAATAATAAGAACAATAGTAATTATTATTATTATTATTATTATTCAAAGATGTATTTAAAATTTTATTACTAACATGCATAAACTGTCAATATTTAATGAGTTTAA
>JBBYHK010000002.1:7656096-7677144 GCA_038382065.1 Adansonia grandidieri
ATTAAATTAATTCTTGTATACCCATATTATCAAATTCTGAAATTAAAATAAATATACACAGATTTTTGAAAATGCATGAATAAATAAAATTATAATTGTAAATTTTACGAAAAAAATGAAAATTGAAGTGTAATAAATTAAAAGTTATAAATTGATAAATTTAATTACAAATTTAATCATATGAAAGGCCAATTAAATTTTCACATAAAAATTTTGGATCCAAGAGAATTAACAAAAATTTTGAAGAAAAAAATATTGGGCCTTATTGAATAATCAAATGAGCATGATTGGGCCTTGTTGAAAAATAAAATAGGCTTGTTGGAATAACCCAAAATGAGCTTATTGGGCTCGTAGAGAATGAAATGATCTCGGTAGAAAATCAAAGATAGTCTTGGCAAAATTTTAGAACTTGATTCTAAAATTGGTAAACCAATTTTTTTTTCTTTTTAAGACGAAGAGTTTTGAATCTAATAGTTCCTTTTGTTTTAAGCTGATGAGAAGCTTGATTCTAAAATTTTCCCTATGCCATCAAATGCCCTAATTGTAGTATTTTATTTTAGATTAGTATTATTTAACCTTGACCATTACATGCATCAAATAAAAAAAAAAAAAGATTGCGTGAAACAATAGTTGTTGAACTTGCTTCGCCAACACTCAGGCACGTAATGATTTCTGGCATTGTAGGATGCACTCTCTGCCGTCATATTATTGGACTAATAGATTTGAAAACCTTCTGAAAATTTTAGAACTTCTTCTCAAATAAAGAAAAAATTTTCTCCTAATTTTTTTTTTTTTTAAGGAAAGTAAAAAGCTAAAAAGGCAGATTCAGACTTTCATTTACAAAGAATTAAACCACCGTAATCCACAATCTAAAAAAAAAAAAAAAAAAACACTCAAACAATGCCAAAAATCCATATTGTCAGATCTAATGGATAAAGATACCTATCAACAATGGAAAAATCATTAATGAAACAGCAAGAAGCAAATATGTACATAAAAACCTAGATCTTACTTGTAGGATCAAAAAATTAAAACTTAGGTTTTCTCGATTTTTTGCATTTTTCTGAGTAAAAACCATAGCAGGCGACAAAGATGGTGTAGACAAAGACTTTTGGATTTGTTTTTAAAAAAAAAAAAGAAGGGAGAAAGCTTGATCCGATCAAATTGTTGGGTATAAAGAAAGAGAGAAGAGAAAGGAAGAAATGGACATGTTGTCGGTAGCTTTAGAGAATATGGTGATCAAAATTAAGTTGAGTTAGGGATAGAGTTTTATTTTTATTTTTTATATAGGATTATATTTTTTAAGGCAGGTTAGAAAAAGGGACCGTTTTGCACAAGAGAAAAATTTAAAAAAAAAAAAAAAGAAAATGCAAGAAGTGGACTAGATCTGCTTAAGATTAATTGACTTGGATCATGCTCAATACAACTTTGTTAATTTGTGAAGTATAATTTCTAGCCATTTATATTTCGTTTATTTAATATAATTTTGGGTTCATTATTTAAATTAATTAAAGTTATTAAAAATCTTATTTAATGTTTACGGCTAAAAGAGGTTTTAAAAGTAACGATTAAAAATTATTAAAAAAAATCTAAAGGTAAAAAATACGAATCTAAAAAATAAAATAAGAGATGTTGAAAATTTTTCAAAATTCAAAATTTTTTAAAGAAATTTTGTATTTCGTTTGTCAAAAAAAGAAAATAAAAACATAAAAAAACTCTAACATAAAGAAAAAATAGATCTTGACTTTATTTCTAAATTTAGAAACTCAAATTCGAATTTTTTTTAGAGAGAAAATAAATGAGACGGCTGACGTATAGCAAATGGAAGTTAAATAAAATAGGGTTAACCTGATAAGGTTAATTGACTTGGATCATGCTCAATATGACTTTGTGAGTTTGGCAAGTATAATTTCTAGCGATTTATATTTTGTTTATTTTAATATATTTTTATGTACATAATTTAAATGGATTAAATTAAGTAAATATAAATTAATTAAATTTATAATATAATGTTATTTAGAAAAGAAAAAACCCATATAAATGAATTTTTTTTAAAAAAAAAATATGAATGAATTTTTTTTTTTCAAAATTTTTCATAAGCGAAAATAATTTCATTTCCCCTACAAAAGTATAAAGGTTTTAAAAAATATTGGCTTATTTATAGCCAAAACTCTTAAACAATAATTCAAAAATTATCTAAACTTTTATTTTTTATTTTTTATTGCAATCATTAAATCCTCGACCATTTACTTTTGTTCAATTAAAGCTAGAAACCATCACGGACTCATAAGTTTGTTAATGGCCTACCAACTTGGAATTGAAACAACCACATGTTAAACGACGTGACTTAAAAAATTCAATGTAACAAGTATAACTAGGTGATGAAAATAAATATTTTTTATGTCCCCAAGGCATTAATTAATCTAAAATTAAAATTAAAAATCAATTTTTAATTTTAAATGAAAAAAATTAAATCCTTTATTAAAAAAAAAACTCTAATCCTTCAGATAAAAAAATCATTCAATCTTTCAGATAAAAAATATTTGAAATGAAAAAAAGAAAAAACTCTAATCCTCTAAAACCAAACTTTAAGTTTAATTCCCAAAATCAAATCTAAAACAGAAGAATCACGATAACTCAAAAAACCATGAAAAAAAAATTTCAACTCCAATCTTGCCTACACAACCATATTTCAAACTTATGTTTGGATGAGGGATTTCAAAGAGGGAATTCATTTATAAAGAGATTTTTAAAATTTTAAAATGAAATTTCTTGATTTGGCAAAATAAAAATTAAAATTTTTAAAAGTTTTAGAATTTGAAAAAAAAAATTTAGATAGCTCAAATTCCTTTTTCAAATTCTATCTATGGAGGTGAAATTTGCAAAAAATTTTAAAATTTTTACTAAGTTATTAAAATTTATTAAATTTCCCTTTTTAATGCTATTATTATGTTTTTAATTTTAACTAAATAAATTTATTTTAAAATTTATTTTTTATTTTTTATGTTATTACAAATATTTATACATTTTTTTCAAATCTAATGATATCCATATTGCATTTTTTTCTTATTTTATTTTTAATATTATTATTTATAATTATTTTGTATTTTATCAGATTTTAATATTCAAAATTTCTTTTTAAAAAATATTTATCCAAAAAATACAATTACAAATATCAATAATTTTAATTTATAAATTTTAAAATACTAATATTTTAAAACTCTTTAAAATTTTAAAATTTTGAAACAGTTACTAAATGTGAGACTAGTCAACTGTCTCAAATTGGGCATGTACATAGCATATTTGAGAGCCTTGGGCAACATGCAAAGCAACAGCAACAATACACTCAAAACAAATTTCTAGCCTTTGAAACCCCATCAGCTAAACATTCTTGCACGTTTGGGTAATGTTCTGACACATAATTCAGGTACTCACACCGAAAGGAGATAGACAAGTACCCAAAGATGGCTCTCTTATGAAACTTCTCGACTGCTCGGAATCATTTGAAAGAGAAGATTCATCTCTGGCCCATCTCACCCACATTGAAGGACGATGAAAATAATGCGTTCTTATTTTTCCATGCTTCTCGTAGCTTCTCTAATTACCAATTCTCCTTAAAAGCTTACCAAATCAAATCAAAGGCAATACCAGTAGTATTAGAAATAGGAAAATCTTTGTTGGTTTCCTTTTATTAACGAGTACAAAGACTCGGCATGTTTCCTTGGACAAGGGCGCTGGTCTCCTTGTCCCTATCAGCCTGTGTCCTTCAGCTGCACTTTTTCATCTTCTTGTACAAACCGTCCCTTTTTAACCACAAAAATCAGTTAATTCTTAGTTGCCTTCTTCTCCCTATCACCCTTCGTCCTCAACCAACTCTAAAACGCATTTTAGCAATGAACGTCGGTTTTTGGGTTTCTGGTCTTAAGAATCAATTTCGAGAATTGGCTTTAACGTTTCTCTTATGAATTAGGGACTTCTGTTTTCTGACGACTTTCTTTCATCTAGAAGTATCAGAGATTTTGATTTAATTTTGTTTCAACAAAACGAAAAACTTTCTATTTTTTTTTTTTTTTCAAGTTTCGATCGATTAGTTCATGCCACGTGGAATAAAAATATTTATTCTTATTTTTTCATATTATGCTTGCCACTTTACATTGTTTTAAGCCACATCATTTGATATGTGGTTATTTCAATTTCATGCTGGCAAGCCGTTAACAGATTTTTTTTTAAGTCCATCATAGTTTTGTATATAAAAGAACTTAATTGATAAAAAATAAATATTCGAGGATTCAACTAATTGTAATAAAATAATAGAGGTTTAGATGATTTTTGAATGATTAATTATAAAGGTTTTACAGCAGCATCACCTATTAAAGAAACAATAAACTCTAACAACATAAAAGTTATTTTGTGTTACTATCAAAAGAATCAAAAAGTTATATCTAACCATAATTTATTAAGATGTGGAAAATATAAAATTACATTTTATTATTATTACTATTTTTACAAGACCTAAAATCATATTTTGAATGTTATGAATATACTTTCAAAACAAAAAATTATTAGATCTCATGTTTCAATCTTGATTTTTGATTTTTTATTCATAGGTTAAAGTTCGCTTATATTATTCAAATACCATACGAGGGTATTCGGGTCCCACTTTTCAATCTCGATTGCTCTATTTTTTAGCCATTATTAAAAAATTTGCTTAGGAATTTCAAATGGTAAAATTTAATTAAGAGTTTTTGTATTATAGAGAAAAATGTATTTTAGCCTCTTATATTGTTTTAAATTTTAATAAATAAAGAAATATGATTAACAGTATTAAAAAAATATTTAAATATCGGTAAAATGCTAACGTTGGTTGGTTCATGTAGGTAAGGCATTTGTTTCTTTTAAGCAAAAGTATCGAGTTTAAGACTTGTAAACGGAGAAAACCAATGTTGGGAAAGCTTTACCCCTCTTGTAGGCCATCTCGGCTCAAATCGGATTAGTCGAGGTCTAGTGGGTTTCTAGACACCGAAGATTCTACTAAAAATATCGACAAAATACTAACGTATCATGTGATATAAAATTTTAAATTTTATATAAAAATACCCAGACTCAAACCTATCCCTAAACTTAAATCTATTTTTATATAAAATTTAAAATTTCACATCGTATGATACACTAGTATTTTATCAATATTTAAATAATTTTTTAACCTAGTTAACTATTTTTCTTTATTTGATACAATTTAAAAAGTGTAAAAATTATAATATTGAATTGAATAATATAAAAAATAAAATATTATGTTCACTATAACACAATAACTAATGATAAATTTTTATTTGAATTCAAATCTCACTTTCTTTATTTGAATTTTGGAATAATCTTCCCATAAATTTCCTCCTCGTTACGCTTTATCTCATTAAAAAAAATAAAAATTAATCTTATCAATTTTAGACCCCAAAAATAAAAGTCCGCGACGAAGCGCCTTGCAACTCCTAGTAAACATAAATTAAAAAGACTACTTTCAATTATGGCTGGTGTGCAACCTTGAACCCAGCTGTGAGTTTTATTTTTTTTAAGACGGTTGAGTGGCATAAATTTTTAATTAATGTATAGCATAAATCATAAGAGAAAAAAGATTGAGTTAAATATTTGATCTTAATATGTAACATATAACATAAAATTATGATTAAGATAAATATTTAAATACTGTATTTGCATTTTACGGGTAAAGATTAATTTTTGTACATTAATAAGTTATCAAAAATATAAAATTAATATCATAATATAATTGAATGATAATTAATTGATAATAGCACACTTATAAAATAAATCTATCTATGGCCCGAACCATAGTCGAAGCTTGAAAACTCTATCCAACATTCAAGCGTCCAAATAAGAATATTAAATTTGAAAAAAAAAAAATTAGGTACAAAAGTAAGAACCGTTTAAAAACGGGTCAAGCTTTGACTCCAATATTCAATGCTCAAACTCAACTTAGCCCAATCCGTTTTTCAATTATGTAATATATATTATTTTTATATTTTATATTATGTAATTTATATAGTATAGAGAATGATATATAATTTAAAAAATATGTTATCATATTTTAATATTTAATAAAAAATTAAATTAAAAATAAATTATTTTTAATTTTTTAAAAATATTAGTAGACCTAGATGGGTCTAAGCTATTTATTGGATTTAAATAAATTTTAAAATTTATATTTTGGGCCAAACTAAGTGTAGACAAGCATATAGTATACTAATATTATATTTAATTTTGACTTTAATTTAACTTGATTCAACTATGAATACTTTTACGTAAATTATATATATATATATATATATATTATTCTTTTGTATAAGGACCAAACGATATGTTTTGGGCCTCAATTAAAAGAAAAAGGCTCCTTAATCATCGAAATAAGGAAACACTAGGCATAAATTTGTGCTCCAAATGTCTCTAAATTGGATTATTAGATTGCTAGGGGTAACTTTAATTATTTGCTATGGATATGATACCATGGCATAAATATGAGTTTTATTATATTTATAGTCAACTCTTATTTTTCTTACTTTTTCTCTTAAATAATAAAAAAAGGTTGCAACATAGTTACCTATATTTTCCTAACAAGCACCAAAATACACATAACATAAAATTTAAGCTCCAACGAGATGTTGATTAATGACTAAAAAAATTAAAATCTTGACGTACATAGATTTAATTTTCACTATAGGAATTTGATCTAGTTTTAAATTAGATTTATCTAATTATATGTTGTCTTTTAATTAATTAATTTATTTAATTTACTTTAATAATTTCTTATATTAGATTATGATTATAACTTATCTTATACTGGTAGTTTGGTAAAATATATATAAACTTTTAAGTTTGCAACTCGAAACTAACTCACAACTGCTCATGATTTTGGTAATAACTCATGTCCTAATGCAATCATTTAACTGGTTTGGCAAGCACTTCTAACACAATCAATGTCCTTTTTAATTCATTGGAATCACATGGCAGCTAAGCTAAAATAAAAGTTTTCCTTACTAAAGATATGAGAATGGTTATAAGTCAAATTTATTACATATTATTTTTTAAAATAATTATATAAATTAATTAAATTAAATTAAAAGTTTTGATATATCCGGTTCCATTCCCATTAGATTTTATTGAGAGAATTTTAATTTTTTAACCTTAGAGAATCAATGAGAGAGAGAGAGAGAGAGAGAGAGAGAGGAAGTCCCCTTTCTAAATTAGTTGTGGCTCAATACATCATCTTAGGGACAACATGAAATAAATATGTGTGTGGTGGTTTGGCATCAATGTGTTTGTTTAGTGGAACCAAATGGTAAGGTCGGATGTTGATGTTTCACATCATGAAGTTTCCAAGAAAGATATTTAGTCATTATCATGCTGTTTTTTACCTTTTTATTCTATCTTTAATTAATTTGAAGTTTTTTTCTTTAACTAAAAAAAAAAAAACCACAAAATTCTTTTTACACATGAAGATTATAAAAATGTCTTTTTATATCAATTTAGTAAATGTTCCAATTAACTTTGCATCTTTGAATTAGAAGATAAGTAGGACATTTTCAACTATAACACCTTCTTTCTTATTTATTAAAAATAAAAATGGTCACCCATTTGTTGAATTAATTAATATATTGAAGGATAACCTTTTTATTTTTATATATTTCTTCCTGTAACTTAAATATTTTCTTTTAGTGATAATGGCAAGAATAATATGTTTCGATTAAAAGTGCATATGAATTGAGTCAAGTTTGTACAGTGAAAAATATTATTGTTTAAATTCAAAATAAAAATTTATTTTATTATTTAATATATTAAAATACTATTTATATATATATATTTAAAATTAAATTTAGCAATATATTTTTTAGTGATTAAATAATAATTCCAACTGAACCTCAAAATGTACAATTTTTTTACCAAATTTATTGATCCAAGCAAATAATTCTATTAGTGGATAAATCTAGTAAGTTGCTACTCTTTCTACCGAAAATAATTTTTTAACAATGTTTAGACCAATAATTTGGAAACAAAATGTTTTTCAAATGTAATTTTATGAATGTAGCGCATGGAAAATTAACTTCAATTATTTTTATTTTAGAAAATTAATTTCAATAATGTTTTTTATTTTTGAGAATTGGTCAGTTATATATATCCCAAAATTCAGTAGTATTTAGGTCATAAATTACAAAAAAAGCAAAGAAAAGTAAAAATTAATATAATTTAATTTGAGATGGAAAAAGAATAAATAACATATAAATCTTTTACTAAACATTAATAATTCAAAAGGGGTAAAACTCGAAAGATTTGAATACAAAGGCCCACTCTCTAGTCTAACAAGTTCGACTCGATCATATGAGTCAGATTTTGAATAAAATTTTATAAATTTAAATTTATTTAATTTGATTTAAATTATTATTTAATAATAAAAATAATTATTTATTTAATTTAATTATTAAAATTATAAATTTTTTAATAATATAGTAGACAATGAAATGAGCTTTTAAATAGGTTCAAGCCCCTGGACAGATAGAAAAATTAATTTAATTTAAGATGAAAATAGAATAAATAATATATAAAATCTTTAACTAAAAATTATCTTTAATTTAATAACTTATTTAAAAATGGAAAAACTCAAAAAATTTGAATGGAAAAAATCCAAAATGCCCGCGCTACTCTCTGGCCCGGGGAGGTTCGGCTCCACCATATAAGTTCAAATTTTGATTAAAGGTATTATAAATTAAAATTGATTTGATTTAAATTATTATAAATAATAAAAATAAGATTTAATTTAATTTAATTTAATTATAAAAATTATAAATATTAATAAAAATAATATTTTAATATAACGAAGCGAATTAAAATCCGACGCTGAACTCATCAATCCGGCTACTCCGCAAGTTATAGAAAAAAAAAAATTATATAAAGCACTCAAACACGGGCCAACTTCTGAAGCACGTGCAATGAGCCAGCCAGAGGGGCAAAGCTTTAGATTTGGCTGGCAAAATAATTTATTATTATCATTATTATTATTATTATTTTTAAAAAACTTTTGGCTGTCTTGCTTGAAGGAAGGAAAGAAAGAAACTCGGGAAACATCAACAGCAACCACAACGTAACATTTGACAAAGTTCTCTTCTTTTTCTTCTGAGAAACCCCTTTTGCTTTTAACTCATCGCAAGGGCCTTTTTCTTTGTTTTATCTCTCGTCTTTCTTTATCATAAACAATTTAATAATAATTAATAATAAAACCAAAAAGGAAGATTTGTTTTTCTTAAACTATAGGTTTTTATTGTTGGGTTTGAAAACATTATTAACTCAAGAAGAACAGCTCAACACAGATCACTTAGTTATCATTTTTGGAAATCTATGGAGCAGCTTGTTAACTTTATAATACGGCCTCCCAGGTAATCTTTTGATTTTTAATATTACCTTTTTTTGGGGGAAAATGATTTGTTTCCTTTTTTTATTGAATTTAAATATGCTTTTTTTTTTCCTTTTATGGTCTATTTTGTTTGGTTGATGAAGAAAATTGTGGAGTGAAAGGAAAATTGGGATTTGAAATTTAAGTGTTTTTGGTTTGTGGGGAACAAGAAATAGATAACCCTTGCTTTTATACTTGCACCTTTTTTTATATAGATCAGATTTGAAGTTTTTGTTTTTGAATTAATTTTGATAAATTTCTAAGCAAGCGTACCGGGTGATTATTATTATGATTCTAGGGTTTGATAATTTACATAGCTTCTTGGTTCCCCATGATCTTTCCTTAATTTCAGACAATGTCTTATTAATTGTGATGGTTTTCTTTAGCTCTCATGTTCTGGTACTTGATTTGGTTAATTTTCGTATTTTTATATTATTTTTTTTGTATATATATATATATATATATTTGTTGTTTTGGGGGTTGTGGGAATCTGAATCTCAAACCTTTCATGGGTTCTGGCATGTTAGTCTTCGGGTGATTTAGTTGTTGTTTGATGTTAGACTAAGGTTTTCTACTTTGCTGTATTTCATATAGTTCTAAAAGCTTTAGCAGTTAGAAGGTTGGTAATTGACAAAGAGAAAGTTGAAAGGTGGAATTTTTAGGTTACTATTTTGTTTAGTTTTAGTAGGAGTCTTGGAAAAAATGCTGTATTTTATAATTTGATCAGCTTAGTTGTGAAATTAAAACTATTATTGGTAAGAATTATATCTTCGTGAATTTAAAGTTATAGCTAGAAAATTGGGAAACACAAGTTTTGTGGCTTGAAATCTGTTGTTGTAAGGTTGTTCTAATTTGAAGATAAGATGGTTTATGCCAGCAGAGTTATGGAAAGGACCTGGAGATCCTTTCATGAAGTATTGAACAGGAAAGAGGAGTGAATGGAAAGTTAGTGAGGAACTTTTTTCAATGAGATACATATGTTTCGGACATCATTATTTTAGGACTGCAAATTATTCTCAGTTAGGATTTTATTGTACTTCTTTTGGTCAATTTCTAATGTACATCATTTTTTGGTGGCAGAGCTGAATACAATCCAGAAAGTGATCTTTTGGATGAAGAGTTCATGTTGAAAGGGAAATGGTACCAAAGAAAGGACATAGAGGTATATTTTTAAATTATCTGCGCAATGAAAAATTCCAGATTTATTTAGCTTCCTAAAATCCTTCACTTTCTGGTTTTTTAAACTTTTTTATGTTGTTAACCTGTTCATTTCCCTGATCCTTCAATTAAATAAATTTCTTCATAAAAAAGTAGTAGCACAATAAATACAACTGCTTTGTGTAGCCATCAATTCATTCATATTATTGGTAAATTAATTTATGTACCCCTAGCAATTGTACATCTTTGCTTTCTCTTTACCTTTGACGTGAAACATTACAGAAGAGATCATTCTTTTAAACTTTTGTTTGAGTTAATTCATAATTGTGAATCTTTTCTTTTATCAGGACTTGCTAACCATTATGCTGGCAAGTGCTTTGTGAGATGTTATTCAAGATTGAGATGTTTACAAATTTAGAATTGCTAGCCTTTCTTTTTCATATTGATGCAGGATAGGTTAAGATTAAATTCATTCTACATATAAACCTAGGTTTTTGTCTGATGAGATGCTATATCAATGGCAAAATCAGATCTGAAGCTACTTTTGTGTTATGTTTTTATTGGGTGGGCTGGCCAGAAGTGTGTTCTAACAAGATAAATGTGTTATAACAGGATAAGTACTCTCTTTCTAAGGTATAACCCTAAATCTAGATTTGACTAACTTGCAGTAATACTGAAGTTGAGATCTGGTTAGTTTAGGAAGGAATCTCTGGGCTTCAACATGCGCAGAAGAAAATTCTTATGAGGATGTGTTTAGGATGGTTTGAAAGGTTTAAAGTCTTCAATCTCTAAGTAACTGCCTTGGGTCTGACTGGGATTAGATATAAAGCCCAAATACTTGGAAATATTAACAATCATAGGCCTACAACTGTTTAAAACTCTTGATTTCTAATGTGATGTTTATGTGATGATATTTTTAGATATGCTAATATATGTCACCCGGATTCTTCATTGTCCTTAAAGTACCCACGTTTGACAACTATGTTCGTCTCATTTTTGGACATGGATATAGCAATATGATCCTTCAAATATATGGAAGACTTACAAAGAATTGAACATTACTGTGATAGATACATACCTGTAGCCGATAGACCTGCTCATGAGCCGGGCCGGGCTTGAGCATGGTATTAACATTAAATATGTGTGCCCAAGCTTGGCCCGGCCCTAAATATGGGCCTCGAATTTTGCCCAAGCTCTTCCATATTTGTAAATAGATAGTCCAAGCCCGTTTAAGCCGGCCCATATTATATTTTTTAAAAATTTATTTTAAAAAAAATATATATATATTTTTTTAAATTTAATCTTTATTAATTTAATAATTTTCTTTTATTAAGCTTATAAATATAAATAATTTAACTTAGTTTTTAAAGTTTACACTATAATATTAAATATATGTATTGTTTATATGACAAAAATTACATAATACATAAAACATAAAATAAATATATATAATGTAATAGTAAAATGGGTTGGGCCAGGCTCGGCCTTTGAAAGTTGAACCCAAGGCCCGGCCCATTTTTTAATTGGGTCTAATTTTTTTGTCCAAGCTCATTTTTTGGGTCTAATATGTTTGTTCAAACCCTCCCAAATATCGGGTGGATCTTTGGGCTTGGGCGGGTAGCCCAGCCCTTGAGCAGTTCTAGTAGCCGACATCCACCCCTAAGTCCGGGTAACATAGATGCTAATATTTCATGAGAAACTGTTGTAAATAAAACCTCATCCCATTAGTTTTTGTTCTTTTTTTAGCAGTGAAGTGTGGGGTTGAGGGTATTAAATTGAAAACCATTTTTTATACATACCTGACGAGAAGATTATATTTATATATATAATTTGGATGAATTTAATTTGATCTGCATCATAAGTTAGGTGTTTTGGTCACTTTGCAGGTAAAAAATGGCAAAGGAGATGTTCTAAAATGTAGTCATTATGTGCCCCTTGTTAATCCTGAAGGAAAACCTCTGCCCTGTGTGATATACTGCCATGGCAACAGGTGATACAGAAATTTTATTAGTTCCTATGGAAATTGCAGGCATTATTCAATAATTATGTGGGGAAAAAAAAAGGAACTTTAGATTTTGTGCTCAGATAAAAAAGGGCTTTTTAAGTCCAACTTGCATGCATCAATCAACAACAGCCTTATCATAGCATTGATTTTATTAATACAGATGTATCTGGATAAAACTTCTTTTTTATTTACTTTTTATTTTTGTTTCCCTTGCTTATATAGTGTATTAACTTGTACTAGTGATCATGAAATAGTTTCGGTTATATTTGCTAATTTTTAGTTAGGCATTTGATTTTTCTAACAATATTTTCTGATGCTATCATTTCATCATGGCTTAGCAATATAGAGAATTGGTTCTTTTTTATTTCAAATTTATTTTATACTGCTTAGGGTTTGCAAACTTGCATTGTCACTTTTCTATAATCTAGGCACCAAATTCTATGAATGGATTGGTAGGTAAATGTAGGAAGTAATACAACTTGCATGAAGGTTATTGTAATTGGGCTATTGACAATAGAATCCAATTAACGGTATCCACTAGTAAACTTATATATGGGTTGGCTGATTTCTGACTTTTTGCCTTTTAATGCTAGTTAAAGAGTTGGTGTGCAGCTATATTAACGAATTAGTTCTGCTGACAGATTGCTGCATGACATTAAGAGTTCCCTTTTCATGGACATTTTTAAGCAAGAATTGTTGGAATGACATAACTGAGAGAAAAATCTAAGATAATGCATTTTGCAAAAAATTGTTGGAAGTTGATTGTGTTAATTTCAGATTTTTAGTTGCTTTAGTATTCTGTATTGCTGTTGGCTAGTGTAAGGGATTCCATGATTAGTTTCTTTTATATCCAATACGTTTCTTAACTTTTGTTACATCTTCTATGCTGGCTGCCAACCAACTCAAATTTTGTACATTTGTACTTGCTTTTTTTTTTTTTAATTATTATCCCTTTGTTGATACTGTGTTGAAGACATATATACTGACTGCTAGCATGTCTTGATTTTATGCAGTGGCTGCAGGGCTGATGCTAGTGAAGCTGCTATAATCTTGCTGCCTTCAAATATTACAGTTTTCACTCTTGATTTTTCAGGATCTGGGCTATCTGGAGGAGAGCATGTCACCTTGGGTTGGAACGAAGTAAGTGGTTAACTAAATAATTGAACAAAAATCTAGGAACTTCTTATTCTTATTTGTTGTTATGAATGCAGGAAATGCCTTTTCTTGTATTTGATTAATATTTTTAGTAACTTTTTTGCATGCAGTCTTAACCGGTTGTGAACTTGTAATAATGTGGCTCTTGGCGAATTTGGTTATACTAACTCTTGTTTGTTCTTGGGTTATTTGGGGTATTCTTACTTTATTGAGACGTATTGTATAGTGACCATTAGTTTCTTGGGAAACTTGTTTTGGGGTGAATACTTGGGGTTTTAGGTTTTGTAATTTTACATATACATTGAATCTTGACTATGCTTATCGATATTGACCACTGTTAGGATAACGTATTACATGTGAAATTGCAATCTTGTAAGTTAAGTAAATTAAAAGGCCCAAAATATTCCTTTGATCTTTCTTCCTGGCATAGAGTGAATTCTTCTTACTAATTCTCATTTGAAAGTTCTGATAAATAATACATCTGATATTTTTTTAAAAAAATAAAGGTGAAATATTTTTCACCAACTTTGCTCGTTATCGGAAAAAGTATCCACCTGTCATCCATATGGTGTTTGATCTTATCAAATTCATATCTGTCACCAACTTTGCACTGTCTAAATGTCCTCGTTGAGATGAATTTTGCACCTTTTTTCACTTTTTAATGTACATTTAACTCATATTTCTTGTCTATATAACATCACAGATGTCAGTGTTGGTGTTTTATTGCATGTCATAAAATTTCTGCCTGACATTCTTTTCCTATTTTTCAGAAGGATGATCTGAAGGCAGTAGTTGATTATTTACGGGCAGATGGAAACGTCTCTTTGATTGGATTATGGGGCCGCTCAATGGGTGCTGTTACCAGGTTTTCTAAAGCACTTGCTGTCTTCCTTTAAGCTTGCTGTTATAAAGTTTGGAGCATGGAAGCATATTTCATCACTGCCATCTCAGTAACTTAAATGAATTTATGGAGTTTTAATGCTCTCCTGTCTGGACTTCTCAATTATTTGTTAAAAACAGCGGTTTCAGTTGGCTGTCTTTCCTTCTCTGCTTGTATAATTTCGTGGTTTATTAACATGAATCTATTATAGCCGATGTGTTTATGCATGTTTATGTGACATCAAGGATTTAAATGATTGTTCACAGCCTAATGTATGGAGCTGAGGATCCTTCAATTGCGGGAATGGTTCTTGACAGTCCTTTTTCTGACTTGGTTGATTTGATGATGGAGCTAGTAGATACTTATAAAATCCGTTTGCCCAAGTTCACTGTAAGTAGAAACTTTGAATTAATTATTATAATCTTGTCTATTTTTCCCTTTTTGACTTTGTTTTTGTGGGTAAGTAATTAACCACCGTGACCAAGGAGATATTTTGGGTGGTAAAGATTTGTATAGGAAATTTGGTGGTGGCAACTATTATACGGCATGGTGGTGTTATATCCAAAAATAATATAACTAAGAAAAATTGTAGCGTTGAGATTGTAGTTCTCGATGTACACATTCTAACAACCACATCCCACCATTAGCACGTTTTCCTCCTCTGATTGATCAATTAACCCAATGATGGACAAGTTCATTTTGCGAGTTTGTACTATGTCTTGTCAGTCTATTCCATGTTCTTTCTAATTAATGGTAATCAAGCACTACTACGAAGAAATGGAAAACTTGTAAGAGCAATGATATAAAATAGGAATTACTGCATATGCTGCAAGAAAAATATGTTTAAGCTGATTCGGTTGATAGGTTATATATACTGCTGTTGAAGGTGAATTAGCAACCTTCATTTTTCAGGGTCAATTGCTGCTTCCATGCCCAATTTATCCCTTCTATTTTCGTAGCAAAGTTGTTATTAAAATTTTTGTATAAGAACCTTGAAATAATTGCTTCTGTTGTCCTATGGCCTAAATTTTCATTCGCTTCGTCCAGGTTAAGTTTGCAATCCAGTACATGCGAAAAGCTATCCAGAAAAAGGCAAAGTTTGACATAACAGATCTGAACACTATCAAGGTTTTCGCCTGGACATAATTTATTTTTCAATGATGATCATTTTGTAACTCATGTTCTTGGTTTCGCATGGTGGAGTTTCTTCCTGATATTTTTGCATTAATTTCTTTTGATTAGCTGTTTTGTTTTAATTTTCTTTCTTCTTTTATTGATTGGTGAATCCATTAACAGAAACTTAGGCTTTGCTCGGCAAGGAGAATAGAAAAATGGAAAGATGCAAAATTGGGAGAGAAGAAAAGTGGAGGATAGAAATCATGTTTTTTTTCTTTCCATTGGTGTGCTTTAGGAAAAATGGGCTGGTGGATGAAGAAAATGATTCTTTCCATCCATTTCTTGGTAGAGTTGCAAAAGGAAAGAAAATTAAAATTACATCATGTTACCATATTACCCTTTGCAAGTGAATCTAAAAAGACTTAAATCTAAAAAAGGATGGATAATCTTGTAAATTTCTAACACTTGATGAACTCCTCCCCATTTTCTATCCTCTAATCTTTTCAATGAAGAATCATTAATTTTTTTATGAATGACGGTAGGAAATGACCATCTCTCCTACTTCATTCCTTGCACTTTTTGCTCTTACAAAGCACTAGTGAAAATCCTTTTTTTTTTTTGGCCCCACTTTTTCACCTACCTCTTACAATCCTCACACTTTACCACTGTACCAAGCAAAGCCTTAATGTTTTAATTAACACATTTCTTTTATGTTCAAGTTGATTTAACTAATTTTTTGGCATATTACCATTTGACTTTGTTCTACTTATTTTATGACCAACTACTAAGTGAATATTTCACTTGTCAATGCTTTTGTTTTTTAATTGTTCTTTACTGTTATACATAAATGTGAATTAATTCACTTATTTTCATTTTAATATAGGTGGCAAAATCTTGCTTTGTTCCCGTGCTCTTTGGGCATGCTGATGGTGATGATTTTATACGCCCTCATCATTCAGATCGAATATTTGAAGCTTATATGGTAAGTTGCTTATTTTTTATAGTGATAGAATTTGATGAGGAATTCTTAGGGTATGGAATTGCGTATTGGAAAAAACATTGTAATCATATATATATATATATATATATATATATATATATATATACTATTACAAGGTACAAGGTTACAGATAAGGTGTGCTGACATGGACATCTATTTGCCCAATCTGTCATGTAGGACAATGAAAATATTTATATTTTGAATTCAAATTCAAATTAAAGTCCAAATAGAATGGAAGACAATATCTTTCTAAATTACTATTTTTAGCCATTAAATTTAATTTGTTTTATAATCTTTTTAATTTCAAAATCATGGCTATTTCTTTTATTTTTATTAAATTTAGGGTGTGTTGCATTGATTTTTCATTAGCTTTAAACATCCATGCAAAAAGGGTTATCTTTCAAATTTCGTTGTGCGTGCCTAAACATGGTTTAATATTATTATCCACGTTTATAAAGGAAAGGTGATAAATTAAATGCCTGAGTTCTTTCAATTTTCTAGCCATTCTTGCCTTTTAGAGTATGTCTTTTACATTGATGCGCTACCTTTGCAGGGTGATAAGAATATTATCAAATTTGAGGGAGATCACAACTCTCCTCGTCCACAGTTTTACTTTGATTCCATAAATATCTTTTTCCACAATGTCCTGCAACCTCCTGAGGATGAGGTGGGGGATACTATTTATGATTCAATTCATCATTATTTTGGTAAGGTAAGTTGAGCTCTAAAAATATCTTTGGTGGTCTTAGTTTTATTGAAGGTGCCCGATGTTATATTGACAATCCTTTGCTAATTCTTAACTGATTTACATTCAGGGTAGTTGGGCCGTTCCTGAAGTCACTTTTTTCCCAGAGTCTTCAGCTGCGTCTAAAGGTATGACTAATGTACCTTGTATTTCTTAACTTACATGCCAAGTTTTGCTATGCCTATTAATGGTATTGTGTTACACTCATTATCTAACTGGTTTTCTTTTTTATTACAGAGCCAGCGACTGGTAGCACATCAGATGCCATTAAACAAGTTCGTTCTAAAAGACCTATGAGTCGAACAGAGGTCAGTTTTACTGTTTTAGTTGCTTTATTTTTTTGTCTGTTTCTCGCAAAGGACTTGTAAAATAATTTCTTCAGATATTTATCTTCAAATTCACTGCATTTCAAGGGGTAATGTAACCTAATGAAAATCTGGAAACGTGTGCATGGATGAACAATTAAGATATTCTGCTTTATATTTGAAACAAACATCTGTACGTTGGTAAAAATGTAAAGGGGGGGGGGGGAAGAAAAAGAAAAGCAATATCTACGAATTCGAAATCCTTGTAAACGGTTCTCGTTTCATTGTTGTTTATGGTTTATTTATCTAAAAATGAAAGGAAATGTAAGTTTTTTTTTTTTTCCTTTTAATTTAATTTTGTCTAATATTTGCATCTTTGATTATGCGCAGGTTCCTTCTGATATCCCATCTAAAGAAAATCACCCTGGTTCTCAGGTATTCTTGTCCCTCATTTCTGACTTTGGTCCATTAGTTAAACTAGACATATAATGTTGAATCATAGGAAAAACATTTATTGTAAAGTTTTACAAATGGATGCTGCATCGTCTTAGACAATGCCAAGAACACAATAACTTTGGCTTCTAGCTCTTTTTGTGTCAGCTTATTATGTAATTCCCATTGATTAATAATACATTTGACATTGATTAATCATAGGAAATAAGATGCTTGCTAATTGTGATACAATAGCATTCGACATTAACAGTTATCAGTATGATATAGGACACTAAAATTGTGGCTTGGTTGATAGAGATATAAAATCCAATTATGTATAGAGAGCAGCTTGTAATTAGATTTTGTGATATCTTAAAGATGCTTCACAACTCTGTTTCTTATTTGCTGGTTGATCAATGTGGCTTTGTCTGCCTCCAAATTAAAAAGCTAAACAATTAGCCAAAAATAAAAGTTTTGAGACGGGTACAAAAGACAACTTATAGTAGAAAGTTGCAAGAATCAGAAATAAAGTGGCTTAAGTTGCAGGAGGGAGGAAGATAATGGCATCACTGACACTAAACGGTGTTTGCTGCAGGATAAAGATACCGTTGATGATAATGGTCCGTCATCATCCAATATGATAAGCTTTGAATTATCCAATGGTCATCCATTTGACCCACATGTGCCAACAGCCATGGATGATGATCAGTATGTGGAATATCAACTGGATGACTTGACAGGGTTTCCATGTAATGTGGAGGAGGAAGAGAGGGTGAGTCGAAACTTTCATCTTTCAATGTGTCCGGAACCATTCTTGGCTATTTAATCAACTCGTAAGCCCTTATCAATATTTTATTTGATGTGGTCAGATGTTTATGGAAGCCATAATTGAGTCCTTAAAGGACTTGGAGATGCAAGCACCCCCTCAAACAGAAGAGCAACCCAAGGCTTGTGCTGATTCTTCGGAGTCTTCAAGGAAAGATGAAATGAATAGCAGCAATGGTCCTTCCACCACAGAAAAGTTTAGTTTCATGCCTCTGGAGTCCACTTCCACTGAAGTGGAGCATCATCAGACTCAAGCACCCTTTGAGTCAGAATCCACCTTAGCAATCAACAGCTCCAATGTCGGCCTGGAGCATGCGTCCCCTGATACTAGCGTCTCATCTCTGGGACCTACATCGACCCTGGAATCAGGGAGCACAGGGACCTCAGCTCGAAGTGATACCTCGGCAAGCATCCAAAGTTCATCTGATGCAGACATGTCAGCTAGCACAAAAGCCACTGTGACTGTCGTACGGAACCCCTCTAATAACATCATGGATGGTTTGATGCGTCGCTGGGATCTCAACTTCTTTCGAAACAGTCGATGAAAGTTAAGTTGACCTTGTGTTGAACAGCCTGGTGATTGTATGATTTTGTAACTAAGCGTAGGAATTGTAGCTTTGTAAAATGTTCAAAAAAAGCAAAGGCAACACGAAAAAAAACAAATTGAAAAAGAAAAAAAGGTTTGTCATGTCATGTCATGTGCTAAGAACTTTGATTATAGTGCCATTGGCTTTCATTATCTATTGTTTTTATTTTTTTTTATTTTCTGAAAAAAAAAAAGATGTAATGATTTCTTGGACGGTTAGGGGGGGCTGTAAAAAATTCTTTGATTTGCTGGTTTGCTTGGCTTTGAATGTTTTATGGTTGAAATTTATGACTACTTACAGCTAAAAAATGGGGTTATACAATATTAAATAGAAATGACAGGCTGACAAATTTTATCTCTGACATACACTGATTTGTTTGGCAGGCAACTAGCGAAGCCCAAGTTATCGAACGCGCACAAAAATATTTTAGAATCAAGTTTGTTAATATTAGCTAGCCATTAACTTAAAATAAAATAAACTTTTAGATATGAAAATTTTCATTTCAGTCGTTCTTTAGGAAAAAAATGAAACATGTGGTTTACTAGGTAACGGGGTAACATTTAGAGAGAATTTAAAAAAAATAAATAAAGGGTGATAATTTTTACAAAAAAATGTAAAAAATTAATAATTATTAAAATTATTAATAAGAAGATTGTAATTATTATTTAACATTGCTTTCGCTTGGTGTGGAAATCGACGGTTTTTTTATTAAAATAATATATATATTTTTTGTTTTCGTAAATAAGTCGTTTTCAGATTATTTATCGAAATAGGTCATTTTTGAAAATTAGTTGAAAAATCGTCATTTCAAATGACGATTTCTCAATTGTAAAATTTAGTTGAAAAATTACCAAATTAGATGGTGATTTCTCAACTTGTTATAAGAAATCGACAAATAAAATGACAATTTCTCATCAATTACAAATCCGGCCACCAGAATTTGAAAATTAATCACATGGTGATTTCCCAACTAAGTTATTTATTTTTTTATGCCGCTTTGAGAAATCGTCAATTCATGTGGCGATTTCGTATTTCAAATCACAGTTTATAGGTTTTAGGTTTTATTTATGTTCGAAAGTACGTGACTAATATATAAAAATTAATATTTTTTTTGAAATAAAATAAGTTGATAAGGCTAATGTAAAATGATTAGATTTTTTCTGATATGAAATAAATTGATGAGATTAATGTATGAGAATTAGATTCTTTCTGATATGAAATAAATTGATGAGACTTATGCATGCAATTAGATTTCTTCTGATATGAAATAAGTTGATGAAACTAATTCCTGGGAATCAGATTCTTTCTGATATGAAATAAGTTGATGAGACTAATGCATGAGAAAGGTGATTTCTGCTGATATGAAAAAAGTTAATGAGACCAATG
>JBBYHK010000002.1:7677244-7739828 GCA_038382065.1 Adansonia grandidieri
TATATATATATATATATGTAATTATTTCATTCTTAAATTGAAATTTTTAGATTTCACAAACAAATTAATTAGGTGACACATACCTTTAATGCATATTTAAAAATAAATATGACATGAGATAATTTCTAATCTTGATTATGGAATTTAAAAACTTCATTGTTAATTGTTAATACGTCAAAAAAGAAATATACATGTCTCCCAAAAAATTTGTGAGATTATGTCATCCCTTATATTCAGAAGGGTAATTCAATTAATTTGTGAATGTGGGGAATCCTACAAGTAGTAAAACATAGATTCTCTAATGCCTTTAAATGTGATGCACAAAAACATTAAAATTTGATATCCAAATTCCAACTCAAAAAATAATTTTTCTTTTTTGATTCAAAAACTTATTAAAACAAGTAATTAAAACAGTTATTACATCCTTTTTGAAGTTCATGTTCTAATTCTACCCTTCAAAAAAAATTTAATAAAAAACAAAACATAAATACATTACAACTTCAAAGTAAAATAATATAAAAAGTTTTACCTTTTAAAAATTATTAAAAAATTAATTTTCTACATATATAATACATTCAATGAAAAATTAAAAATGATTTTGAAAAAATTATATTTAATTTTCTTAAAAGAATGTTTTAGATAAATACATTATAATTTCGGTAATATTTTATGTAAATCTATAACATTTATATGTAATTTGTAATATTTATAGGTAATTTATTATATAAATATTACTTTCAATTCTTTACACAGATATATTATCCATAGCACATATTATATATAAACATTATCTTCACGCTAATGTTATGTGTAATTTTTCTAATGTTTAGTTGTAATTATTACAAACTAATCAAAATTATATACTTTATCATAAAATTAATTTTTTCTTAATATAATATAATTATTATTAATATACCTAAATAAATTATTAAAATAAAAAATATAATTTTTTTTTACGTTTCAAAAATTACTAAAAAAATAACTTCCTACATATATTATATAATTAATAAAAAGTAAAAATAATCTAGAGAAAATTATAGTTAATTTTCTTAAAAGAATGCTTTACATAATACATTACATATTTGATAATATTTTTATGTAATCTGGTAATATTTATATGTAATCTGGTAATATTTGTATGTAACAAATTACATAAAAACATTATCTTCAAAGATTCCTTACACAAATATATTATATATAACATAAATTACATATAAAAATTATGTAAATTGTGATATTTATATGTAATTTTTATAATCTTTAGTTATAATTTTACTAACTAATAAAAAATATATATTTTATCATAAAATTAATTTTTATTAATATATTATATTTATTACTAATATACCAAAATAAATTATTAAAATAAAAATATAATTTTTTTCACTTTAAAAATTACAACAAAAATTAATTTCCTACATATATAATATATTTAATAAAAAATAAAAATAATTTTTAAAAAATTATAATTAATTTTCTTAAAAGAATGTTTTACATAATACTTGGCAGATTTGGTAATATTTTTATATAAAACTTATAATATTTGTATATAATTTGGTAATGTTTGTAAGTATCAAATTAGATATAAACATTACCTCGAAGATTTCTTATATAAATATATTATATATAATACAAATTACATATAGATATTATATAAATTATAACATTTATATGTAATTTTTGTAATTTTTAATTGTAATTTGACCAACTAATAAAAAATATATATTTTATCATAAAATTAATTTTTTATCAATAAAATATAATTATTACTAATATACCCAAATAAACAATTAAAATAAAAAATACGAAAATTTTTCACTTAAAAAATTACTAAACAAATTAATTTCTGACAAATATAATATATTTAATATAAAATAAAAATAATTTTGAGAAAATTATAGTTAATTTTCTTAAAAGAATATTTTACATAATACCTTACAGATTTGGTAATGTTCTTATGTACACTTGTACTGTTTATATGTAACAAATTATATACAAACATTACCTTCAAATATTTCTTACATAAATACATTATATATAACATAAATTACATATAGACATTATATAAATTGTAATATTTATATATAATTTTCATAATATTTAGTTCTAATTTTACAAACTAATAAAAAATATATTTTATCATAAAATTAATTTTTATTAATAAAAAAACATTAATATTAATATCAATTTTTAAAAATTAATTTTTACGATAAAATTAATATTATATTTATTGCTAATATATCCAAATTATATATTAACACTACGTAAATTGTAATATTTATAAGTAATTTTTGTAATATTTAGTTGTAATTTTACCAACTAATAAAAAATATAAATTTTATCATAAAATTAACTTTTTCGTAATATCATATAATTATGACTAATATATCCAAAGCAATTATTAAATTAAAAAATATAGAAAATTTTTCACTTCAAAAATTAATTTCCCACATTTATAATATATCTAATAAAAAATAAAAAAATAATTTTGAGAAAATTATAGTTAATTTTCTTCAAAGAATATTTTACATAGATACATTATGTAAAATTGTAATGTTTGTATATGATTTCCTGGTATTTGTATGTAATTTGTTATGTACAAACATTACTTTCAAATATTCTTTACACAAATGCATTATTTATAATATAATAATTTTTGGAATATATAAACAGATATGATAATAAACTTATGTTATAGATAATATAGCTTATGTAATTATCATATTTTATTTATCACTACTATTACATTTGCTAATATATTTATGTAACTTATAAATTTTTTATATAAATATAATAAATTTATGTTTTACTACTTTTATTATCTTTTACGTAATATATAATATAAATATGTAATTGTAAGAAAAATATTTAATACGTATTTATATTACCTATGATAATAAACGTATGTTATATATAATATAATTTATGTAACTATAATATTTTTTATAATAGTACTTTCTATTACCTAATGGTAATATATTTACATAACTTATAAAATTTTTATATAAATATAATAAATTTATGTATTACAACTTTTACTATCTTTTGTTATAATTTTTGTGAATAAATAAAGTATATGTGTAATTATAAAAAAATGTGTAATATTTATTTACATTACCTGTGATGATATACGTACGTAATGAATAATATAATTTATGTAATTATAATGTTTTATGTAATACTATTTTCTATTACCTATTTGTAATATATTTTTGTAACTTATAAAATTTTTATGTAAATGTAATACATTTATGTATTACAATTTTTATTATTTTTTTATCATAATTTATGTATGTAAATAATATGTGTAATTATAATAAAAATATGTAACACTAAGTTATATTTTCAATCATAATAATTTATATAATAAAAATATAATTGATGTAACTATAATATTTGTTGATAATTTTAATTTTTTTTAATAATAATGATTTATATAACTTGTAATATATTTATGTAATTATAATAATTTTATGTATTATTATATAATAATATATGTAAAAAAAATAATTTAAATAAAAATTATGACAACCGGTTAACTGGTTGCCATTAAAGCTTACCCAAACCTTTCCTTAAAAAATGTCCTCTAAAACCTCTTGCAAGCATGACACCGCGTTCGTTGGAAATTTTGGTTTTTTTAATTGTTAATCAAATTGAATTATAAATATTTACTGTTGATTAGTTGAAATTTATTTTGGGTTAAAATTTGATTGATTAATTAAATCAATTGAATTTCAGTTATTTTCTTGAAATAAGTTTAAATTACGTTTTAAAATATTAAATTTTTAATTTTTTTAATTTTCATAATTAAAATAAATATAATCTTCCTCAATTAAGTACCAGCTCAAATTACATGAGAATGCCATTATATTAGAAACAATATATTATGGCACACCCAAGATGCCAGTTGCTTTTGAAAAATAAAGTTAAAAATTATGTTTTAAAAAAATAATTAGTGAGTAATTTTTTAAACAAGAAAACACATAATTATCTTTAAATTTTTATTATTATTAAAATTTTTAAATGTTTTTAAGTAATTTTTATGATTGAGTTAATATTCCATTAACTTGAACACCAGCTCAGTAACTTTTTATTTTTCTAATGGTATAAATAATAATCTAATAAATATTCAAATGCTAAATAAGTAAATGATATAATTATAATAAATCAAAAACTTCAATAATATAAAATTTTAAAATTTTAATAAAAATTAAATATTATATTATAAATTTCAAATAATTTAATTAATTTAATTATTATTAAATTTCAAACTGAATTAATTGACAATAAAATTTTTTAATACCGATAATGGATCAATTTCTTTTTCCCCATAAACGATTAATGGGTATGTATTTGATTTGAAATTGATTTCCTCCGCCTGTCTGTGAACTTCCGAAAGGTGCAAAGAGAAAATTATTGCAGCAGCCTTCGAGAAGTAGGAATGCAAAGCGTAACCACATTTGAATTTTTTTCCCACTCAGATACATTTGATTTTTTATTAAGAAAATTATAATAATGGATAAAAAGAAGTCAGTTGGGAGAGTAAATGATAGTTGGGAATATGTAATGTTACTTTGTTCTTCTAATTCTAAATTTGGTTGTTTCTATAGTTTTTTTTTTTTTAAAATTGAAAATATTAAATATTAAATATTAAAATAAAAATATTTTTTAATAAAATGAATCTAAATGAGCTTTTATGGGTGATCGATCAGATCTTGAACAATATTTTAAAAGTATTAATTAAGTCAATTTTGATTGGAAAAATATTTATTTTTAAAAAAGATTACTAAATTTTTTTATTTATTATTAAAGTTAATTATTATTTAATTAAATAAAATATTATTTTTGGATTCATATGTCCATGTGGTAAAAAAAATTAAGCAATTTTATCATCTCATATTATCACTAAAATATTAATAGTATATCAAACTTTTAATTCGATTGATTATGATTCAATTTATAATAACTTTAATCATAAAAGTAAGACTAAAATTGGTTGATTTCAAATAATAAATGAATAAAATTCAAACATGTTAGTTTAATGGAATTAAGTTTTTATCAAATGAGATTCCTATAAGGGAATTATTCTATTTTTTTTTCTTTCAAATTTCTTATCATCGGAATTATTCTTTTTTGTTAAGTGTAATGTCTCCCCCTTTAGTATGCTAGAATATACACTTGTTACGTTTTCGAAAATTGGCTTAGAATTTTGAATATTAGATTTGTTGATGTAACAATGGAGATACTATGAGGAAATCTGCAAAACAGTAAAGATAAGAGGCCCAGAATTGAACTCTGGGGTAACACTTCGATGTTTAAGTCAGTAAAGAATATTATGAATGAGAAACGAAGAGAGAACAAAGAAATTCTAATAGTTCATGCCTCAAAAGTGCTAATGTTACCTCATTATATAAGCCTTCATAAAAGTTCTACTTAATATAAAACTCTACGCGGGTAGAACTTACATGGCAATTAAACTTATCACCTAATTAGATTGAAGTTATCCAACTATCCTCCAATATTGATCTCCTCAATGAAATTACACTTAGTGATGCAGTTGGAGAGGGGATATAACAATTGCCCCCTAAGGATGTGGGCAATTATACAATGACCGTTCACAGACCAAAATAAGATTACCCAAGAATGGCAATCTAAAAGACGTAGGTCGCCTTACGTCAAACAAAAATGAGTTTAGCGGGGCGAATTTTTTTTTTTTTTGAAATTTGAATTTTAAAGGCTGAAAAGCAAGTCACTGCATTAAATAGGGCATACGATCCCTATGAGAAGACGCCACATGGAGTTTTCTAATAGATGCGATGATTAATGAAACGGCACAAACCAGCCCTATAAATAGTCCTCCCTTGTCATTTTTTGCACACACAAACAATAAACTAGATTTTGTGAAAGCAGTCTTGAAGTTAACAGTTCTCCACGAAGGTTAAAGTTCATGTATCCGTCGTTATCTAGGTAAAAGTTCTTTCTATTCTATTTATCATTTTAGAACTAGGTATTGAAGTGGTGTAAGGTTGGTCGTATGGTTCTACGATAAACTCAATTCCTATTGCAATCGATCAGAAAGAAGGGAAAGTTGAAGGTGAACAGTAAAAAGTTATAAGGCAACTATTCATAATAGAAAATATGAACATCGACAAAAGCTACGACTGGTCATACATTGTGGTCAAAGAAGAAGTGGATACCTCGATGGAAGAGGATGAGGCCTAAGGGCCAGAACAATCACAAGATGAAGGGACAAGTTTAGGGCAGAATTAGGGCTCGACTAGTGAAGGTCAAGATGGGGAAGTTAAGGAAGTGCTAACTGGTATGGTGCACATAGATACCAGCATAGCGAATGCTTTTGAAGGAGCTATCAATATGGCAACTGCGACGGAGGTATTAAGAGAATGGGGATTCAACTTCGAGCATTTTGATATATCAAACCCTGTATCTGGGTGACTTGTTACAAGGGTTGAAGGTAACACTGCATCATTTTATTTGCACATCTTCAGAAGTGGTTTCCATCTTTCATTGGAGCCATTTTTTGGTGAGGTGCTGAACCGATATGGGATATCATCAAACCAGCTAAAACCAAATGCGTGGACAATGCTGGTGACATATTTCATTGCTTGCAAGGAAAAAAGCTGGAATCCATCAATTAAAGTGACAGGACACTTATTTTCTTTGAAAAAACATGACAAATGCTGGTTTTATCTTCAATTCGCCACCAAAAAGATGATCATTGACATTCCTTCAGATGCCTATGTTGCCAACAAATAGTTTTTCTAGGTATGGAGCGATCTGATGAGGAATGAGGCTCTTTGGTGGAGTGGAACACTTGTTCACTTATGAGTAACTTGAAGGTCGAGCTAAGTGCAGCTGAGATAGAATAGAAAGAATATTTTTGTAGTTGCCAATTCAGATGTAAGGACTATTTAATGTCAAGAAAGATCCAGAAGTATTGCCTAGATGTGAATCCTATAAACCTACCAATGAAAATTGATCGCCCGATCAGACGTAGATGTTAGAAGAGATTGGCAACACATGGTAAAATTCATTATCTCTTATATGTACATTTAAGTATTTTTTTTTGACCTAGTTTCTTTTTGTAAAACACCGTTCTTTATCTGGATTGGCCGTAGGTGAAGGGGGAGGCACATATAGGTCAAGTATTGAGCAGCGCTTGATCTTAGAGATGAGTATGGAAACATCAGATGAGGCCTCTATGGCTGTGGCTGTGAAGGGTACATATTGACAACATTTTCCCCTAGAAACTAAGTATTTCCTAACTTAAATTGTTTATCTTTCTTTGTAGGTATAGATTCTGTTATTCATGCTACGTTGGTAACCTGTGAAGCTAGTCGAGCAATAGCTGCAAAGGCAAAAGGGAAAAGGTTAAAGATAGTCAAAGAGAGCTGCTTGTGCCAAAGAATGTTACGTTTGAACCTCTTATTGTCCGTTTGATCGAAGCTGAGATAATTTTTCTAGGCAACGCCTCTACCGTAGAAGCCATTATTATCATAACCAATTGGGTAGAGGTTTTTTCTGCCGCTAAGACAACTACAAGCCCTACGCCCCTAGCTAATATGTCCCCAAGACTTTAGTGCCGTCGGCTGAAGATACTATATCTACTTCAAAAAGCATCGACGAATAATCCAAAATTGAGAGCTGCAGTGTTAAGCGATGGTATGGTCGCCTGTAGATGGGGGAATAGAGTTGTCTGCCCAACAGACATGAAATTCTTGGTAATGAAAACCCAGCTGCCAACGTGGAATCCACTCTAACTTGCATAGCAGAGGTAAATTAGTTGGTCAATTTGAAAATAAATTTTTAGTGTGTATTTATTTCTAACTCATGTACTTTGTAGGCTTTGCATAATCAAGTTGCCCTCCCCACCAAATGCATGATATTTTTGCTGTGCTTGAGAATATACGAAAGGAAGTAGTGATGAACAAGGCTAAAGCGAGCATGCTTCAAGTGAAAGTAGATAACCTAGGCCTGGACAAAAATGCTTCTGACGAATGGATCAAAAAAGCTAAAAGCTAATTATGAAGAGATAAAAGCGAAGCTTGAGTTAGCGAAAATTGAAATTGGAAAGTTATCAAAAGATTTAGAGGAGTCGCGACAGGCTTATGTAACACGGGATTTCGAGCTTATGTCTATAATGGCTAGAATTTTTGAATTGGAAATACAGTTGGTGGGTGCAAAAACCTACATTCATAGTGAACTTAACTCGCAGAGGGATACGTTGCTTGACTAAATAATACCTTGCAAAAGTGAATATCGATAGAGCGCCCTCTACGGGGTACAATTGGTTCGAGGTCTTTTGGATTTAAAAGACATCAGATTTTCGCAGCTCGTCATCTCTCTTTCAGAGTTTGACATGTTGATGCTTTCGCAGAGATGCGTGCTAAAGACTTAGCATTTATTACCTTATTTTGGAGGAGGAAACTGAAGACGAGGAGTTGGGTGAGGTAGGCAAGCCAGTTGATGTGACTTCTTTAAGAGAGTTTTTTGTAAAGCTTGTAAAAAAATTTGTATTTGTAAAAGCTTTTTTCTTGAAATAAAAATTTTTTATAAGATTTTATTATTTTGATGCGGTGCTTTAAGTAAAGTCTTATTGCCTTTGTTACCTTCATATCAAGTACAGTCTTTTGTTACATTTGTTTCCTTTATCATAGATCGTGTGAGGTCGTTCTTTTGTTTAGACCATGTGATGTCTTGGTTTTCTTCAGACCATGTGGGGTCTTTGTTTTTCAAAACCATGTAAGGTTTTTGTTTTGCTTAGACCGTGTGAGGTTATCATGTTTTCTAAACTGTGTGAGGTCTCTGTTTTGGCTAGTGTTAGCCTTTAATGTTTTAACGTAATCGTATGGCGAGTAGAGACTTGCAAAAGCTTGAAAATTTATTGCATGAAGATTTTCATACAGAATATTTTTTGAGGTAGATAGCATTCATGTGTTGGGCAAATGCTTCCCTATAATGTCTATTAATCTATAAGCTTCGAACCTATTACTTTTACACTTTGGTAGGGCATTTCCCAATTAGGAGATAACCTTTTCTTTCGTCTGCTAGTCGACTCGCCTCGCAGTTTCTTAGAACCAGATCATCAACTTGAAATTCTTTATTCTTTATTCTTTTATTGTAATATCTTGATACTTGATGTGCTTTGTCGCCGTGCGTGCTGCGAAATCTTCTCGACTTTCTTCAAATAGGTTAAGGTTTGCTTTCAAATATGATTCGTTAAACGTTGCATCGGTGATAGCTCTCTGAATGCTGTGAACTTCGATCTCTGTCGGAATAACTGCCTTGGTACCATAAACTAGATTGAAAGGCGTGGCTCTAATTGCTTGGCATTCAGTGGTTCGATTGCCATAATATTCCAGGGGTCTTTTTTGCTCATGCCTTTTTTGCATCATATTATTTCTTTTTAAAGTAGTTGAAGTATATTTTTATTCATGGAATCTACTTGGCCATTGGATTATGTGTGTGAGACTGAGTTGTGTATCAAGTTGATGTGAAATTTTTTGCTAAAATCTTTTACTTTATTAGTAGACAACTACTTTCCATTTTTTGCTACGATAACATTAGGTATTCCAAATCGACACACAATGAATTTCTAGATAAAACTTTCCATGGTTCAAGCCGTTATTATGGCCATAAGTTTTGCTTTAACCCATTTTGTGAAGTAATCACACCCTACAACTAAGAATTTTCATTATGATGTTGCTGGTAGGAAAGGGCCTAATATGTTGATGCCTATACACAAAAGGACCAAGGGCTGAAAATTTGTTTAAGTGCCTTTGCAGGCTGTTTACGAATTTGGGCAAACCATTGGCACTTATCACACCTTCGAACTAGATTGTGGCGTCCTTCCTCATTATTGCCAGAAACCCTTATCTAAGAGCCTTCTACGCTAGTGCCCTCCCACCTAAATGATTTACACAAACACCTTCATAGATTTCCCTTAACATATATTCTGCTTCCTCCGGGTCGAGGCACCTTAGTAGGGGTTAAGTGAAAGACCTCTTATATAAAACACCATAAATGATTGCATACCTAGACACCTTTTTTTCCAGATGCCTTTTTTTGTAGCGAGGCCTCTAGTGCTATGTTCTCTTGGAGAAATGCCCTTATTTTGTCATCCAGTTCTTTCTGATATTTGTGTTTATTTCTAAGACATGTTGACCATAGGTTGGCGATCTAATATATTCTAGAAGGATTCTTCCCTTATGATTGATCTCCAGAGTGTTTGCCATTTTAGAAATTGCATCAGCTCTACTATTTTGGTCACAGGGTGTCATTTTGAATATGACATAATCAAAAGCTTTAATGAATTCAAAGATCATTTGATGGTATCGGCTAAGATATGGTCTTTGACCTCATATTCTTCATTGATTTAATTTACCACTAATTGGGAGTCCGTATAAGCTTCAAAACAGATGGCATGCAGGTTTTCAGCCAACTTGATTCTTGCTATTAACGCTTTATATTCTGTGGCATTTTGCGAGGCCATAAACTAGAAGGACAAGGTGTAATGACATTCTTAGCCACAGGGATCAACAAGGAGGACATCAGCTCTTGACCTTTCTTTTCTAGATGATCCATTAGCATAAAGTTTCCACAGGCCCATATTTTGGCTATCTACTTTTTCACCTCCACTTGCTTATGGCGATTTATTTTTAGCGATGTCTTGTGGTTCTATGGGTTGTGAAAAAGAGCATTCAATGATAAAGTCTACTAATGCCCGTGCTTTGATTATCTTTGTAGGGTTGTAGGTCAATCCAAATTCAGTTAGTTCTACACACCATCGGATCATCCTCCTAGTTGAGTTGACTTTTTGTAACATGTCGTTTATAAGGTGATTCGTAAGTACAATGATGGGATATGCTTGGAAATGTTGTCGTAGCCTTCTAACAGCTATAATAAGTGCATAAATGAGCTTTTTGATCTTAGTGTAATTGACTTCCCCTACTTGGAGCACCCTACTGACATAGTAGACTGGTCATTAAGGTTCTTCTTCTTCTGTTACCAATATGGCTGCCACTATTTCATCCAACATAGTTAAGTATACGAACAAGTGTACACCAGGTTGTGGGCTTGCTAACAATGATAGTGAGTATAAATAACATTTCAATTCGTCAAATGCTGTTGACGCTCTTCTGTCCATTTATAATTGGTAATCGCTCTTAGCTGCTTAAAAAAAGGGAGACATTTGTCAGCTATCTTTGAAACGAAAAGGTTAAGTGCAGAGACTCTTCCCGTTAATCATTGTACTTCCTTTATCGACTGGCAGGTGCCATCTCTAATATAATATTTATTTTTTCGAATTTGCTTCAGTTCCCCTAGAGGACACCATGAAGCCTAAAAACTTTCTTGCTACCACTCTGAACATGCACTTCACTAGGTTCAACTTTATATTATACCTTCATAAAATCTTGAAGGTTTCCTTTAGATCAGCTATGTGTTTTTCAATCGACACACTTTTTACAAGCATTTCATCGACATAGACTTCCATGGATTACCTAATCTGATCTTTAAAGATTTTAATTATTAGGCGTTGATAAGTTGCTCCCACATTTTTAAGTTCGAAGGGCATGACAATACAGTAGAAAATCCCGTCTTCCATGATGAAAGATGTTTTAGCTTCATCTCGTGGGTCCATCCTTATTTGATTGTATCCAGATATGGCATCCATGAAGGAAATGAACTAATGTCTCGTTTAGGAGTCGACAAGGCTATTTATTGTTGGCAAAGGGAAACTTTTTTGGGGCATACCTTATTAAGGTTAATAAAGTCGACACACATTCTTCACTTTCCATTTGACTTTTTTACCATTACAACATTAGCCAGCCACTCCGAGGACATTACTTCCCTTATATATATATATCTGGTAGTCAAAAGCTTATAGGTTTCTTCTCTAATCACTCGAATCCTCTTGGAGGAGAATTTCCTTTTTTTTTTCTTGCTTAACTGGTTTGGCTTGGGGGTCAACATTTAATGTGTGCATTATCACATTTGCATCAATGCCTAGCATATTTGCAGCTGACTAGGTGAAAATGTCTACATGGTGTCATAGAAAGTTGGTTCACTTTTGGCCTTTGGTTCCAACGAACCTCCAATCATCATGAACAATTCAAAATCTAGCGAGTACAGTGATATCATCATAGTTTTCTCAACTGACTGAGGTTTCGGATGATAGAAATTATTCCTAATATCCAAGCGTTCGAGAGTTAAAGCATTTGAATTGGTTGGCATTATAGTATTTATTGGCAATTTGTTTCTTGCTAGAGTTTTTGAATCTTTGTCGATGGCATTTTGAGTTTTCTTGGTCATTTCTATGGACATCAAATGGCAGTGTTGAGCGATTGTCTGGTTGATGTTTATGTACCCTACTCCTGTCGAGGTAGGGAATTAACCATCAGGCAGTATACACCTATAATTAATTTTGCTTTTTTCGTGGCAGGTCACCCAAGGATGACATTATATGCTAACCGTTGGTCAACCACTAGGAAGTTAACCATTACTGTGGTAGTATGTTCTCCATCACCGAGGGAGATTGGTAAGGTGATGGAGCCTTTTATCAGTATAGGTTGATTAGCGAACCCGTATATCAGTAGTGATGGGTGTAGATCATTGCTACCATATCTCATTTTCTAAAATATATTTCACTAGAGGATTTCTACTGCACTGCAACCATCGACATGATAGTTTCCCACAATAGCTAACACAACTACCAAGTCATTTCTTCTTTTGGCGACCAGCTCGTCATCCTCATGATTAAACATTACTTTCCATCCATCTTGTTTGAGCCTTTTCGAATATGTGTCTACTGTCATAACAGATCAGAGGTATGACTTTCTTTTGGACCTATTGGTTGCCCAGCTTTTATTGCCATCGATAATTACGTTAATCATGCCATGATTGGGCATTTTCTTGTCACGTTATCCTGATGTCTGTCAAGCTGTTGAGACGGTTCCTTACTATCTTTCTTTATAAACTACTGGATTTCTCTTTTTTGAATTAATGCTTCAATGGCATTTTTCAAGCTGATACATTCTTCTGTTGTGTGGCCAATATGATCATGGAACTTACAATGTTTTCTTGGGTTCCTATGGCTCTTATCTGCTACCATAGGCGATGGTCATTCTACTATGCCATCTTTCGTGATAGCATGCAGAATTTGTGTCCTGCTAGCATTAAGGGGCATGTAAGATTCATATTTGTTGTATGATAGTGCCCAATCTCCCATCCCATTTGTTTGCATTTGGCTTGTCGTAGTTCCAGGCTTGCTGTCTTGGCAGCTGTCTGTCTTGCTTTTTTGAGAAAACTGTTCTCTTTTTTTCATGTTTTGCTTGAAGTAATCTCCTCAACATTCTTTGTTAGGACATTTAAGCTTACAATTTGCAATTTCAATATCTTTAGCATTGCTCAATTTAGTGCCTTTCCATACAGCTAGTATAATTTTACTGGCTGAGTGTTCGTTAGAGGATACTTCATATGCTTATGTTAAACCCTGAAATGAATGCCTGGATGGTCCATTCATTGTGAAGGTCTTTGACTTCTAATGTAGTCTCGTTAAAGCATTTAACATACTCTGGGAATGCTTTGTCAGGGTTTTGTTGATAGCCATAAGGCTAGCCACCATTCTTGCTGCGGTCTTGCAACTACCAAAATGGGCTAAGAATTGTTTGCCCAATTGATCAAAATTTTTAATAAATTCTGGTTTGAAGGAATACCACTAAGTTCAAGTGGGCGCAGGAAGAGTCGTTGGGAATATTCTACATTGAACAGCGTCAAGAAAGTCATAGAGATTGTGAAACGCTAAAAAATGATTTAAATGATTTGTCGGATCTACCTAACCATCGCAGGTATCAGGTGAAAGTTTGATCTTTTTAGGAATTGGTACTTGGCGAACAACTAAAGACAAGGGATTGTGCTCGGCTTTTAACCAATCCAAATTGTCCTTATTTGGCTGCTTCAAGTTTTTGATTTCTTGTCAAAGGGCCATAACGTGATCAGCCAAAAGGGGATCCTGTATCGAGTAATCTGCTCCTCTCACCTCAAATGCAAATCGCTATCTAGGGTAGAGTAGGAGCTCTCTTGGATTTCACCACTTTCCCGATTTGCTTGTTGGTTTTGGTGCTCAAGTTATGGTGTTTGGTGTTTAGTGTTTAGACTATTGTTCTTGAAGTTAGATCGACCAAGTAACTGATTCTGGCAATTAGTTTGTACTTGTAAAAGCTGATTAATTTGCTGTTGTTGCTGAATAATGGCTTGTTGGGTCACCAATTTTTTCTTTATGTTGTTGCTGGATGAAAGCCTATTAGGCCACCATCTGATTTGCCAACACTTAGAATTGGGCAAGGTAATGGCCTTGCAGATTGACTTGAGGCAAAATAGGCATCATCGGATGATGCGGTAATTATGTACTAGCTGGGTTTGCTAGATCTACTATCAACAGATTGACAGTGGATATGTTAGGGACGATTGTTCCAGCAATAGTAACGTTTAGAGATGATGGGCTTCCTGGAACATAAGTAGTAGGTTGATAACTTTATAAAGTAGAATTATTTAGTCTCATTATGCATATTAAATTAGCTAGGTCTTAGAGATTTTTATTTAAATTTCATTCATATGTAATAGCTTTTAATTCAGTAATTTTTATTTATTTTTAGCAGTTTTTAATTTAGTCTTATTTACTTTCCGTATATATTAGTTACTTTGTTATTTAAATAATTTACATATTTTTGTAGGTCAAAACCCTAAGAGTTTCCAAAAATACGACAACTTAATGAAAAAAAAAGTGGATTCAATCAAGCAATATGGTGCCAAGTTGGAAATTTTCAAAAATACATGCTCAAGTTACTTGTAGATCAAGTCTCTTTACTTCAAGGTTTTGCCTATAAATATGATTCTTAGGTTTAGGTTTTAGAAGCATCCTAGATACTTTAAAGCTATTATTCTTAACAAAGAAGAGAAGTTGTCCAGATTTTTGCAAGAAGAGAAAGACTAAAGAAGTTGAAGATCGAGACTTGATAACTTTTAGTTTTCTCTTTTCCCTCAATCTTTTATCTTTATTGTAATATTTATGATGGTGAAACTGTATTGTTTGTGTTTTATTTAATCAATATGGGCTAAATTTATTTTTCTAGGATTACAATGAAACTCAATATGTAGTTTGGATTATTTTATTTTTCTTTTCTTGATTTAATGATAACTGAGCTATCTGTTCAATCTTGTTCTTAATGCTTCTAGTTGCTTGGCCACCAATTAGATTGATTTGGTAACCTTAATGAGCTTGGAAAAGGGAATTTTGGTTTAGACTTAGATTGAATGACATATGTTTCATATTCATTTATTATGATGAATTGATCTGCATGTTAGATAGGAATATCCAAGCATGCCATATGTAACCAAATTAGAGTCTAAGCTTAATGAGTTTCTTTTAATTCAATTTGCATAGGAATATAGTAAATTTATTAAAAGAGATATTTTTATAAGACCATAGGAAGATACTTACAAATAAATTAGAACTCAAGGTTAACAACTCAATATCATTAGTCAAGTTAAGAGGATAAAACAAATTCAATTGAAGTCTTGAAGGAAATTGTAATCCTAGGTTTTTATCATTGATTAAGTAAACCTCATTTAAATTCCTTTGCTATTTATTTAAATTCCTTTGCTATCTAGTTAAATTTAATTTAGTTAAGTTAACATAGTTCAATTTTAATTTTGATTAGTAATCTCTTAATTATTTGTTTGAATAAGATTAAATTGTGTTAATTTTAGTACTTAGCAGATTTAGTACAAATCCTCATGGGAATGATACTTTATTCATCACTATATTTCTTGTTGCGATACGTGCACTTGTGTAGTATAAATTTGACAACATAGGTGCAGCAAGTTTTTGTTGTGGCAAAAGCAAGGGAGAAGTTAAGAGGCTCTAGAAGTAATTTGATTGTTGAGGCCAAGCATTAGATGTAAATGGTGCCTAAAAATAGGGCAGGATGTATAGGAAAGCAGGTGGGACAAGCACCGTTATCACAGCTGTAGAGAGGAGTCCCTTCGTTACAATGGAGCAAGGTGTTGTAGGGTCAGGTAGAGATCTTATAGGTGCTTGGCTTGTTATCAAGACGGTTTAAGTGATAAAAGCGGATTCGGCCGCTTGGGATGCCATAGACTTTTCTTATGATAACAAAGGGTTGTTGCTGTTGTTAATTTGTAAGAGCATGTCATTCCCACAGATGGTGCCAATTGTTAATGTAACAATGGAGATGCTACAAGGAAATCCGTAAAATAGTAAAGATGAGAGGCCTTAAGTTGGACTCCAATGAAGAACGAAGAGAGAATGAAGGAATTCTAATAGCTCATACCTTAGAAGTGCTAATGTTACCTCCTTATATAGGCCTTCATAGAAGTTCTACTTAATCTGAAACTCTATGTAAAGCCCACAAAAAAAATACATCTAGTTATTTTATTAAGTAGTTAGCCCAATTTTAGTTTTGTATTAAGGCCTAGTTTAATTTACTAAAGTTATTAGCCTAATAAAAATAGCAAAAAAAACTAGGGTTACACGGTTTATGTTGTTTTTGTCAGATAAGGCTATGAGAAAGTCTAACCCTAGGGAAGAGGAAGAAAGGCAAAAGATAGGCAAATCTATCGTGGAAAACACGGATTTAGGTAAGATTTTGCCTAATTTTGTGAAATTCTTATATTTTTTATTAAGTTTCATAGAACCCATGTCTTATTTTGAAGTATTTTGATATTTTAAAAATTTTCGATGACTTTCTGGTGACTTTCCAGTGACATTATGGGTACCCGTAGAAAGGTCTATTCAAGATCTTTCAAACGGCCACTGTGGCATTTCATTTGGTTGAGTATTTTAGGAGTTATGATTTTTTTGGTTACTGATTTAGGTTTTCTAACTCTTCCGACCAGCCAATTTTGGGTCATCGGAAAACCATTTGCTGATGACTATTTCTAGTGAAACTTAGATGGATTTCATAGTACGAAATGTGAACTTTCTAATGGTATAATTAGTATGGTCATACGAGTTTTTTGTGAAAACAACCGAAGCTCCAAAGTAGGCTAATTGAATCTGTCAATCTAAAAACCCAAAAAATGCTGAAATTGTTTGTGATGATTTTGAAAGTTTAGACCCTTGAAACTTAGGTTATATGAAGCTGTTTCTATCGAAATAAAATTTTGCATTATAATATTACATCTCTACTGTTGAATTGTGGTTTTAAACGACATCAGTGTTTGCATGAATTTGGTTTTATAATGGCTTCAAGTAAGCCAAACGATCACAGAATTTCTCGATTTTAGAATTTAGAAAAAAAATCATATTAAATTTTTTGAACTTATTTCGGCCAAAATAAATATTTTTAGTTAAAAATAGTATTAATATCAATTTTACTAATTTTAGTGAATTTTTATATTTAAACACATATTTATGAAATTATCTTTATTTTACTTGATTTTGAGAAAATTCTATTTGTTTATATATTTATTTTAAAAAAATATGAAAATTTTTAAGAGTTAATTATATTTTCTTAAAGTTCACATTGATACTAATTTTATGTTTAATTGTTAGTTTTTCAATTTTACGTAGTTTTAAATATTTTATCATTAAGAAAATTTCGATTTGTCAACAAAGTTACCACACTATCAAAATGTTTCCGAATGATCAATGAAAAGTTATTCGTTGTTAAATTTATATTTTTGCTAAGTTTTGATTTATATATATATATATATATTTTCTTAATCTTTAGGCTATTAGAAGAGTTGTGCGATTTACGACTTAAGTGTCAGTTTAACGAATCAGGTAAGTGACTCGATATTCTTTCAATATTTATCTCCAAAAAATCAGCCCTAAATATTTTTACATCATATATGCAAAAATATGTTATTTTGTCCCATGTTTTAATAAATTGGGTTAAGCATGAAATCTATAGTCTAGATTTGGATTTAAAAAATATTGTGCTACTTATCCGTATATTTCTTTTTACCATTGTAATTTTGCTATAATTTTGCTAAATGGTTTACTTGATTATTTATAGAAACGTGCATGAGAAATATTGTGTATAAAATGTGTTTGTTTTTAAATACGATAAATGTATGTATTACGTTATGAGTAATCTAAATTTTTTTCTATTTTGGATGCTCTCTCGATATGCCATGCTTGAACCTTCCCAATGAGGGTTAATTATTAGCCATGTCGACATGTACTTTGTGATTAGGAACCGGTTTCAACCGTGCCACCGGTTAAGAATAGTGATTTTTGTATTGAACCATGCCACTGATTTAGAATAGTAATTTTTGTTTCGAACCGTGCCACTGGTTAAGAATAGTAGTTTTTGTTTCGAACCGTGCCACTGATTTAGAATAGTGGTTTTTGTCCATAGCTTACAAAGGGAGATAGATAGATTATATATTTCAAAGATTTAAGCATAAGAATTTTGTTTAAATATATGTCATATTATTATTTTGAAATAAGTTATTTATAAATATAAGATTACCCAAAATTTTGTATTTTTTAATTCAAATCATTATTTTGGCCTCATAATTTTTGAACGTGTTTAACCCAACTGAAGGAATGTCAGTTGCTTACTGAGTAGTTGTGCTCATTATATTCTTTAATATTTTACAGGTTTCGAATGTAAACCGACACGAGGGAACATCGAGGAGTGATGTTTCAATTTTAGTATATGTTTGTTTAGATTTTCGTGTGAAAAAAAAACTACAACTTTTCGAGACTATTATTTGATATACTGTTAAAGGTCTCGCATTTTTATTTCAAACATTTTGTTATGCCTATAAATTTCATTTTATTGCATTCGATTTTTTTAAACAATTCAATTTCTTTTATTTTAAAAGCATATATATATATATATATATATATATGAATTTCATTTTGGTTAGTTAGTTGCCTTGCATATTTGTGAGATTAGATCTTGCAGATGTGCGACGTCTGTTATACCTCGATTTGGGGTGTGACACTCTAGGCGGGTAGAACTTACATAGCCATCAAACTTATCACCCTAATGAGATTGAAGTTATCTAACTATCCTCCAATGTTGATCTCCTCAATGAAATCACACTTAGTGATAGAGTTGGTGATAGGATATAACAATATTTATTAATGTATGATTGAGGCAATGATATAATTCTTAAGTCAATAAAATTCGTTATAATAAATTATGTAAAATGTCAGATTAATTGAGATATGATACTCTATAATATAAGAAAAATAATTAAAATACAATATGAATACGTGAATGTTTAAAATCTATAGAAAATGAATTTTTGAAGGAAAAATTCTATATAAATTTATAATATTTTGAATACGATAGTAGCATGAAAAAATTACAAGAATACACAGAAAATTATCTTTCTTTTCTCTTCCTTTATTCCTTTTTTTTTTCCCTTCATTAAAATAAATAAGAAAAAAAAGCTTGTCAATACCCTAATTAAACATAACTAATGTCTATTCTTAGTTGTCTCCAAACAAAGCTTTCTAAAATTGAAATTGAGCTGTGTCCTTGAAGGAGGATAACTTTTAATTACGGGAATAGGAATAATTCAATATTATTTATCTAGACATTATGACAGCGGAGGGATGCTAACTGCTGGAAAGCATCCTTGCAAGCTAAAATGACGGCCTCTGGCAAGCATTTCCTCAAGCTTTGCCTACTTCATTCCTAATTCATAGTTACCTTGTGTGCATATATATATATATATATATATATGCATCATCAGGGCAAATTCTGTTTATATCAGCCCTTTAATTATTTAATTATTTATTTATTATTATAATTATTTTTGGTGTCTCTTGAGGCAAATTCTGTATAAAACTAATATCAAGAAAATAAAATAAAATAGAAGTTCCAACAGCAGGGATAATAGCCTTTTTCTTTTTCGGGTCTCATTGCTACGATAACTTATAACATTTTTTTTTCTTTTATTGAAAAAAAAGAGCGACTTATAATAATTACATCAGCATTGATTATTTCTTAGAGAAAAAAGAATCTGCTTTAGCATTATGAATTCATCATATTCACAAGACCGATAATTCAAACACTTGAACTCATACATGTATAAATATAAATTACTAAATTCGAATAGTGGGAGTGGCAATTTCCCTATATATCCTTGAGCAGTTTCAATGCGGTTTCAACCAATGAGTGAATTGTTGTGCTGTGGCGGCTGAGCCCAACAGTGCCAGAGAATATGTTGAAGCTCTCAAGCTCTGCTGTCGTCTCCAACACACCTTCCAGCTCTTTCTCCATCCCCAATTCCCTAAAAATGTACACATTTTGGGCATTGTCATGCATCATCCAAATTGCCAACTCTATGGTGAACCGCCTTATTCTTGGGACCTTAGCCGATGGATGTCTGTGCTTTTCGAGAATCTGGACCAATGCTTTAGCTAATTCCTCCTCTTTGATTCCAGTTCTTTCAAACACGATGCTTGACTCTTTAGAATTCATATGTTTGAACACTTGTGCTGCTAGTCCAACCATTACTTCTTGCAACTTGTTCTCTTCTGTCATAATTGCCTTAAGCACCTGCCAGACCGCAATGAGAAACTGTTATATAACCCTTGTAATTCAGACATAATATAGTTTTCTTGTACATTGGAAGTAAGAACTTACAGTTGGTGCTGCAGCTATGACACCCTTTAACTGATAGAAGCAATCTGGTCCGCTGTAGGTGCACAAGTTTCTTAGAATTCTTGCAGCATTTACTCGAAGCAATGGAACCTCCAATGCTTCAACGAGTCTTTCCAGTACTTGCAATCTCAAGATGCGGTGGCAATTAGTTCTACTTTCTAAGGCCAACATGGCTAGTGCTTCTCCTGCTGCGCGTCTTACATCGTTCTTGTGCTCTGGCATCCCTTGGTTGAGAAAGATATTGAATAACTCCTTGAGTACCCCGCCAGTTCCACCGATCCTTTCTGTTGCTTCTTCTTCCAATGCCAGATTGGTTAAAATTTCTATGCTTAGTTTTTGCAGAATTGGATGTTTCTCTCCATGCCTTAAAATATCTCTAATGTTGCTGATTGTGAAAACTACCTCTGAGATTTCTTTTCTGAGATGTTTTCCTGTGGCACCGGTCGTGCTTGCTAGCATTTGTACCACTTGAAGAGACCTTTTAACTGTTAGAATCTGAGATGGTGCAACATTTTTATCCTTCAACAACTTTTCCCCAGCATGTGTAAAATCTATGATTTTAGGTAAGAGGCCCCTTGTGTTTCCTATCTTTCCACAGTTGTCATGATCACAAGCAAGCTTTTTCAGGATAAGAAGTCCTAAATGATTGAATGTCCAGAAGCTGTAATTTGCATGATCAAGAATGAGATTCTTTTCACCAATTTCATCTGCTCCATCACCAGAACTTCTGTTTGTTTGAAGCAGAGATGATATTGATTCCAATGCACCTGGTATACCAGCTACACGCAGGCAGTTTTGCTTCTTACCAGCAAGTTTCGACAGTATCTCCGCGGCTGATTTCCTGATCTCTTCTTCTTGAGGGTCTTTCCAGTTCAGCATCTCAACCAATCTTTCTACCACTGACAAATTTATCCCAATCTTTTGCAAGGTGTCATCAGAATACCTTTCACTAATAGCAAACTGACGAAGAATTCTAACTCCAATAAGCTGTTCATCAGGAGAATTGGAAGCCAGTAGATCCATAGCAAAAGTAACAATATCCATTTTCAAGCCATCAAAAATGCTGCCATTAACACATCTAGAATAAGCATCATAGAAGAACCTTCTGATGGAAACCATACCTGAAGGTCCAAACCCGCACTCCTTATTCACTTCTTCCAAAAGTTTACAGAATATGACTTTCCACTCCCAGTAGGCTTTCTCCATCAAAAACAAAAGAGCTTCTGCCAAGGCCAAGGCATAGAAAATATTCAGAGCAGATTGCCGGTTCCTTCTATCGGTATCCCCCTTTTGTACGTCCCCATAGTTATGCTTAATGAGTTTCATGGATGAAAGTACCACACAAGCTGTTGCAGATAGAAGCTGGAGCCAGTACAGGACTTTGCTTATATTTCTTGAAAGGAAAACCCATTGACCATAAGGCAGAAGTGGAACATCTGAACTTATCCATGTCCGAGTTGGGGTTCTCGGATGATTCCATCTTCCGACTTGCGGATGATCAACCTGTGTTACTTCTCTAGTATTATGATTTTGCTTCCTCATTAAGGAAAGTGGATAGAAGATCGCTTTCACAGCCCTAATGAGGATGTGTGGGCTGGATCTCAGTGCTCGGAAACTATCGATACCGGCATCAGCAATTGACCATGTGGCTTGGTGTTGCCATTCAAGCTCATGACTTCTGCTGAATATCCGAGTCCCTTCGATTAACAAAATAATAGTAATAAACCAGAAGTCAGTTTTATCTAAGGTGATAGCAAAACCACCTAGAAGAACTACTGTTGCCCAGATAAACCCGAGAGTTCCAAGGCCTGTAGCTGATTTCTCAAAGATTGAAAGCCTGAGAGCGAAGAGCGTTAGTTTCTTTTCTGGTGCTTGAACCACCGTTGATGAAGAGACAGATTCTGCAGTACTTTCTCTATTCTCAGGACTACCCTGGGGTTCAAAAATGTTGTTTGAACCACAGGTCTCACTAAGCATCCGAAGCTCATTAATCTGTAGACGAACGCTACTTCCATCATTAGCCAAAGAACAACCACAATCCATAAGGTTCAGGATCAAAGCAGCCTGGAAGAAAACGAAAACGTTGTGGAAGAAGAAGAAGTGAAAAGGTTGGATTAATGGATTTGGAGGGGGAAGAATATCTGATATTCAAGTTTTTGAACTAGTCTTCTGTCCATGAGTTGTGGAATGAAAGAAGCAAGGGTGGGAATTATATATATAAGATAAGAGAGGAAAATGACCTTAGCAAGCACGTTTATTTTGTGGAAATGTAGAAGAAAGAGTAACGTTAAGTCTCTTGTCTTTCCGTCATATTTCTTGGCAAGTTTTTGCTATGGATTGCTGTCACTCTTCTCTTTATTACTTGCAGGACAAGGCTCTTTTTTTCTCCTCAAAAGTTTTTTCCGAAGAAGCTCCCAATTCGTGATATTCGACCGACCTACTGGATGCCAAGTTATCATGTGATTACATGAACCAACAAGTCTTGAATTAGTTCAAAGTCTTTTTTGTCTTTTGTTATTTAATTTCTTGACAAAACATCCAAAAGCCTTTTTTTTTTTCATTTAACCAAAAGTGAAATCCCTTTTCTATTTCTGGTTCATCCCTTTTCCCTGCCTCTTTGCTTTATGGTGAACCGACCCATTTGAGAAACTTAAAATGATATTTCTGTGAAACACCGTATGTATTATGAGCCGGGAAAAGATACAAAAGCAAAGAGCAAGACGCGTATATATGTCAACCAGGAGCTTGCTTTATCATTTGCATAATCTTCAATCTACCATATCCTTCATTTTCTCTTGCAAGCATTTGACATTTTGACTATCCCAATAGCTGTCTAGAAATGACAATATATAATATGCTCAACCACAACCAGCCTTTAAACTAGTCTTATTTTTCCAGGTCTTGCTCTCTTGAATCCAAGTTGGAATATTTATAAAACTGAGGATACTTTGTCAGAATTGATGATCTATATTCCACAGAATATAGTATTGGCAACTTAAAATTTTGATTAATTTGCAAACAATTGGTTAATTTTGAACCTGTCTATCTATTATGTATCCCAACAATTATATAAACGGCAAAATATCAATTTTTTTCTATTTTAAGTATAAATTATGGAAAACTACATGGCAAATAATTAAAATGAATAAAACATAAAAAAATATAATTACACTATGAATATATAAATTTATTAAAATTTAGGTTACACGGACCATTAATCTTTTAAATTTTAAATAAAAATAAAACACATTAAACATAATTATAAACATAAACACTATGCAGATGATTGCTTATTTTTATTTATTGTCAAGTCGTTTTCAAGTTTGGTGGTGTCAATTAGTAATTAAAACTTATTTATTGTGTAAATGTGAGAAACTGGTAGGTTGTAGCTTGCAGGGAATGGTCACAGAGAGAGGAAGAGTTCTATTGTGTGAAGTTAAAGGGTAAATGGGACCCACCCACCCCGTCAAGGCCTTGTTTCTAAATTAATTCTAATAATCCCTTTAACTACACGAATGTATTAATTAGTATTAACTTCTTTCGATCCAATCTGATCTGGCATATTCTTATGTTTGTTTCGAGAATCGAGAGGGAATGTTATGTTTCAGCAAATTAAACTCTCTCCCTCTCTCATTCTTTATTCACTCAATCTTTGTCATTCCTTATTACATATGGCCATTGGCCGTGATCATCACCAGCTTTTAATTTACTTGGCTTTATTTCCTTCGCTTTCTTTCAAGTAACGCTGCTGTTTTGCTTCTTGGTGCTCAAATCATGGCTACCCACAAATTCCTCAGTATAATTCCTTAACGAATTTAAAAAAAAATAAAATCCAAAGTCAAACCGACGAGAATTTCAATCATTGGTTCAATTTATTCAATTAACCGAATAGATTGAATAGGTCAATTAATTAAAAAATTTAACATATTAAAATAAATACTTTTTGATGTTAAATACAATAAATATGTAATAAAAATAAGCATTTAGTTTAATGGAATGATTTTTAATATAAATATCAAAAGTTAAATATTCAAATTTTACCGCATACAATAAATTTAAAAATAAAAAAAATCTTAATTGATTTTTTATTTTTTTTATCAACGTTTTGTCAGTTCAATCAAATTTTTTTATCAGCTTACAAAATATTTGATTATCTGATATATATATATATATATATATATATACTGATCAAACCAAACGGGCTTCCAATAGAAACAGTATAGCAGTCGATTTTAACCAGAGTTTTTCATCAGTGTCCTGAACCATTAACCTTGGTCAATTCATTGAGGCCATTTCTACTTGGCGGAACTTCGGCCCCGAATGAAAACAAGTAAACAATACGTTTGACCCTGAAAGATATTAGTAGCATGCTAGAGAAAAAAATAAAAAACCTGTTTCCTCGTACAGATGAATACTCAAAAACAGAAGTCGTAAAATTTTTAAGGCAAAAGGTAAGAAACCTGATGAAATCTCATGGCCTATAGTTTGATTCAACAAAATATAAGAAAGTTTCAACTGCCACAATAACTACTAAGGAGCTGCAAGCAGTAGAATACGATCAATTTGCCAAAAGCTAAAAAATAGACAGCTTGTAATGTAATGCACGTGACATCTTAAATGGTATTGAACCAAATGAGGTTTTGAACGAAGAAAAAAGTTTAGATGCTTGACTGAAGTTTGAAAAGGAATTAAGTGTTTATAGAAGTTGAAGAGTACTCTTCATAAATCAAGAAGCATACAGGTGATAAAACATTTGTGTCGAAATCACCAATTCCTCAAGTCTAAACAAACAAAAGTGAATCGAATGCATTGTTGATACAATCACTAGAAAGATGGTTCAAACAAGGAAAAAAAAAGATTTAAACAAGACCAAAGCAAAACAATTCATGGAGAGAAAAGGGAAGCAAAAGCCAAGCAAAATAATGATAGCACAATTAGGTAAAAGGAAATCAAGATGTGTAATGGGTTCAACGGTTGGTGTCATTGAGCACTCCTCACAAGAAAAGAGTCAAGTTGAAAGGGTAAACAATGAAGAAGGAACTTGTTGTCCTTGCTGATGGATAGGTGGGACACCCTCACATCATCTTTAAGTTATGGTTCCAGAGGAGCATCTTCCTTCTCATCCTCTTTCGTTTAGGTGGTATTCTTGTGCCTTTTTAGTTGTGTTTTCTTCACTGGTGTTCCACTGGCTTTGTTCCTAATTTACTATGAAACATTCTTGATCATTACCAGAAAAAAAGGAAATCAAACAAAGCAGCATGCCTCTCCAGAGACAATCACATCTCCAAAATCACTATACAGAAACATCAAGAATATTGGCTCGATAACCCTCAACTTTAGAATCCATAGGGTTAAGATCTAAGTGAACACTCACTAGATAGGTTGATATTTTGCTGACTTAATTCATTCAACTACATACATCATTCTATCTTTCAAAAATGCATAGCCGTTACAAAATTGTACTCAATACATGATTATGCTAATACAAGCTATTAAATTGAGGGAAATTATTGAGAAATAGACACATCAACTTCTTTTAGAGATTGGCGGGTATCTCAAAAACCTTTCTTTTCTTTTCCAAATAAAATTTAAGTCGGCAAGGGGCAGTAACTCAGTCATGTCATTGAATGCCAAAAGAGAGCTAAAAGAAAAACAATTGACAATTAATACACTAGCTAAGAAATTCACCCCATAAACAGCCCTTGTAAAGCCAAATTTTTATAGTAAATAAACCCTAACAACAACTTGGAATTGAATTTTGTATCAGTGTGGTAAAAAGATATTCTTAATTGAAAAGAAGACAGCCAGATCGAACTCCAACACAATTGAAGTATGGTGTTCAAAATTCAAATGTTATAGAATGACAAAGGTCAAGTCCTGTTTCCACTTAAGCGGCAACATTAGGACTCTGCAAATGCCAATGTTATCACCAGAGGAGATTTGCCTATCGAGCATAATGTTCATTGACCTTTATTACCTAAATTATACATGTCATCATCACAAAAGAATGTCCCTTAACATTTTCGAAAGATAAACCCTACCTCAGCGAAAGCACACTTCGGAGCTAAACAATTCTGTCATGCCCCAAAACCGAGGCATAACAGACACCGCACATTTGCGAGATCTAATCTCACAAATATGCAAGATAATCAACTAACAAAATGGAATTCAAATATATATGTTTATAAAATAAAAGAAATTTAATTGTTTAAAAATTGAATGCAATAAAATGACATTTATAGGCATAACAAAATGTTTGAAATAAAAATGTGAAACCTTCAACAGTCTATCAAATAATAGTCTCGAAAAGTTATATATTTTTTACACACGAAAGTCTAAACAACCATATACTAAAATTGAAACATCACTCCCCGATTTTCCCACATGTCGGTCCACATTCGAAACCTGTAAAATATTAAAGAATATAATCAATACAACTGCTCAGTAAGCAACTAACATTCCTTCAGTTGGGTTAAACAAGCTAAAAAATTATAAGGCCAAAATAACGATTTGAATTAAGAAATACAAAATTTTGAGAAATTTTATATTCATAAATAACTTATTTCAAAATAATAATATGACAAATATATTTAAACGAAATTTTTATGCTTAAATCTTTGAAATATGTAATCTAACTATCTACCTTTATAAGTTATGAACAAAAACTACTATTCTAAACCAGTGGCATGGTTTAAAATGAAAACCATTATCCTTAACCAGTGGCACGGTTCGAAACAAAAACTACTATTCTAAATGCATGGTTCAATACAAAAACCACTGTTCTTAACCACTGGAATGGTTTAAAATCGGTTTCTAATCACAAAGTACATGTTGACATGACCGGCAATTAACCCTCATTGGCAAGGTTCAAGCATAGCATATAAGGAGAGCATCTAAAACATAAAAATTAGATTACTGATAACATAATACATACATTTATTGTATTTAGAAATAGACACATTTTATACACAAAATATTTCTCATGCGCATATCTCTAAATTATCAAGTAAATCATTTAGCAAAATCATAGTAAAATTACAATCGTAAAAAGAAATATACGAATAAATAGTACAATATTTTCAAATCTAAATCTAAAACTATAGATTTCATGCTTAAACCAATTTACTAAACACAGGGCAAAATAACATATTTTTGCATGTATGACGTAAAATATTAAGGGCTGATTTTTTTCGAAAATAAATACTGAAGGAATATCGAGTTACTTACCTGATTTGCTAAATTGATACTTAAGTCGCAAATCGCACAATTATTCTAATAGCCTAAAGATTATGAATATATATATATATATATATAACTAAAAATCAAAATTTAGTGAAGATATAAATTTAACAATGGACAACTTTTCGTTGGTTATTTGGAGACATTTGGGTAGTGTGGCAACCTTCCTAACAAACCAAAAATTTCCTAATAATATAATATTTAAAACTACAAAAAATTGAAAAAGTAACAATTAAAACATAAAATCAGTATCAACGTGAGCTTTATGAAAATATAATTAACTCTTAAAACAATTTTCATATTTTTGAAAATAAATATATAAACAAATAGAATTTTCTCAAAATCAAGTAAAATAAGGATAATTTGATAAATATGTATTTAAAGATATAAAAATTCACTAAAATTAGTGAAATTGCAATTAATACTATTTTAACTAAAAATATTTTATTTTGGTTGAAATATGTTTTACAAAATTTAGAAATAATTTTTTTTTTTCAAATTCTAGAATTTAGCAATCTGTGATCGTTTGGCTTACTTGAAGCCATTATAAAACCAAATTCATGCAAACATTGATGTTGTTTAATTACAATTCAATAGTAGAGATGTAATACTATAATGCATAATTTTATTTTGACAAAAATAATTTTATATAACCTAAGTTTTGGGGGTCTAAACTTTCAAAATCATCACAAGCAATTTTGAAATTTTTTGGGTTTTTAGATTGGCAGATTAAATTAGCCTAATTTGGGGCTTCGATTCTTTTCACATAGAAATCATATAACCAAATTGACTGTACCATTAGAAAGTTCATATTTTGTGCTATGAAACCCATCTAAGTTTTGCTAGAAATGGTCACCAGCAAATAGTTTTCTGATGACCCAAAGTTGGTTAGTCAAAATAGTTAGAAAACCCAAATCAGTAACAAAAAAAATCATAACTCCTAAAAAACTCAACCAAATGAAGTGCCACATCTGCCGTTTAAAAGATCTCGAATAGACCTTTCTATGGATACCTATAATGTAACCAAAAAGTCATCGAAAAGTCATCAAATATTTTTTAAAATATCAAAATACTTCAAAATAAAACATGTGTTTTATGAAACTTGATAAAAAAATATAAGAATTTCATGAAAATTAGGCAAAATCTTACCTAAATCCGTGTTTTTCATAATAGATTTGCCCCTCTTTTGCCTTTCTTCTTCTTCCCTAGGGTTAGATCCTCCTACAGCCTTATTTGACAAAATGTAACATAAAACCTTGTAGCCCTAGTTTTTATTTTTATTAAGCTGATAATTTTAGTAGATTAAACTGGGCTTTAATACAAAACTAAAATTGGGCTAACTATTTAATAAATAACTACATGTATTTTTTTTGTAGGCTTTCCATCTTCCCCTCCTTAAAAGGAGTTTAGTCCTCTAAACTCATACCTCGATTCTTAAAAATTGAGGAAACTTTTCTTTTATACTTTCTTCTAACTTCCAAGTTGCTTCTTGTTTAGTATGATTACTCCATTGCACCTTAACATAAGGAATTGTTCGTCTCCTCAACACTTGCTCATTTCTATCCACGATATGTAATGGATACTCATCATAAGATAAATCTTCTTTGAGTCTCAAAGGAGCCAATTCTATCACATGACTTGGATCTAGAACATATTTTCTCAACATGGAGACATGAAATACATCATGCACTCCGGATAATGCAAGTGGAAGTGCCAGTCTATAAGCCACATCTCATATCTTATCAAGAATATCAAAAGGTCCCACATAACGAGGACTAAGTTTTCCACAAATTCCAAACCTCATCACTCCTCTAGTTGAAGAAACTCATAAGAATACATGGTCTCCAACCTCAAACTCTAGTTTTCTTCTTCTATTATTAGCATAACTTTTCTGTCGGCTTTGAGCTACATGGAGATGTTTTTTAACTACTTGCACTTTTTCAACAGCTTGCTGAACAAGATCTAGACCCAATAATTATCTATTGCCGACATTATCCCAACAAAGAGGGGATCTACAGTTACTTCCAGACAAAGCTTTATATGAAGCCATCTGAATGCTGGATTGGCAACTATTATTATAAGCAAACTCTAACAAAGGCAAATAGCGATCCCATGAACCTCCGAAATCCATAACACAAGCTCTCAACATGTCCTCCAAAATTTAGATAGTCCTTTTGGATTGTCCATTCAATTGTGGTGGAAAGTAGTACTAAAGTTCAGTCGAGTGCCTAAAGCATTATGCAAACTCTCCCAAAATTTTTATATAAAACGTGAATCTCGATCATACACCATAAACACTGGTACACTATGAAGTCTCACAATTTACTCAATATATAACTCTACTAACCTTTCCAATGACATACCCGTACGAATGGCCAAGAAGTGTGTAAATTTTATCAATCTATCCACAAACACCCAAATAACATCATTTTTCTTTGGTGTCCTAGGTAAACCTGATATGAAGTCCATCGTGATTCATTCGCATTTCCATTCAAGAATTAAAAGAGGCTTCAACAATCCTGCAGGACTTTGATGTTTAGCCGTAACTTGTTAACAAGTTAAACACTTAGTTATGAATTGAGTAATCTTTCTTTTCATATTATTCCACCAAAACATGTTTTTCAAATCTCTATACATCTTATTACCATCAGAATGGATCATATAGTTACTATAATGAGCTTTCTCCAAAATCTTTTTCTTCAAATCCAAATCATTTGGAATACAAATCCTAATACCAAACCTCAAGAAACCATCTTCATGAATTTAAAATTCTGGTCTTGATCCAGACTTTACTTCATATCTGATTTTCTGAAGCTGAGGATCAATAGCTTGAGCATATTTAATTCTCTAAATTAGGGTAAGCCAAACTCAGAAGTTAGCCAAATAGGCTCCAAAACCATGTACACACATTAATATCCATTTTTCTTAAGTTCTTCAGAATCTGTCTTTAAGAGAATATTATCATAGCCAAATTCCCACCAGATTTTCTACTTAAAGCTTTTGTTACCTTATTCGCCTTACCTGTTGGTAACTAATAGTCAATTATAATCCTTTAATAGTTCTAACCATCTCCTTTGCCTTATATTGAACTCTTTCTTGGTGAAGAGATATTTTAAACTCTTGTGATCTATAAAAATCTCACAAGACTCACCATAAAGATAATGTCTCTGAATCTTCAATGAAAAAACTATGACGACCAACTCCAAATCATGAGTAGGGTAATTTTCCTCATAGGGCTTCGATTGCCTAGAAGCATATGTAATCACTCTATCATTTTGCATAAGAATACACCCTAGTCTTTTCTTTGAAACATCACTATAGATGGTAAAACCTTTTCTAACAACAAGTAAAGTAAGAATAGAAGTAAAATCTAGTCTTCTTTTTAACTCTTTAAAACTTCTTTCACAATCATTTGACTAATCAAATCACACTATTTTCTGAATCAATCTAATCAAAGGCATAGCAGTGCGAGAGAAATCCTTCACAAGCATTTATAGTAACCAGCTAAGCCCAAAAAACTACGACTCAGAAACGTTATTTTGCCTTCTCCGTTCTACTATCACCTTAGTCTTCTTTGGATTAACTGAAATCCCATTCTTTGACACTATATGCCTAAGAAAAACAACACTAGATAGCCAAAACTCATATTTCTTTAACTTAGCAAACAACTGCTTCTTTCCTAAAGTCTCCAAAATGATTCTTAAATGATTTTCATGCTCTTCTAAACTACGAGAATACACCAATATATCATCAATAATCCATCCAAGTAAGGTTTAAAGACTCTATTCATTAAGTCCACAAAAATAGTCCAAGCATTTGTCAAACCAAACAACATTACAAGAAACTCGTAATGCCCATGCCAAGTTTGAAAAGCAGTTTTAGGTATATCTTCAGCTTTGCCTTTCAATTGGTGACAGCTAGATTGAAGATTAATCTTGGAGAACACTTGAGCACCATTTAATTGATCAAATAAGTCATCAATATGAGGCATAGGATATCTATTCTTCACAGTTACCTTGTTTAACTCATAGTAATCAATACACAGCCTCATACTTCCATCCTTTTTTTTCACAAATAACATTGGTGCTCACCACGGTGACACACTAGGTCTAATAAAGCCTTTATCAAGTAGCTCTTGCAACTGCTTTTTAAACTTTTTTAATTCTACCAGAGCCATTATATAAGGAGTCTTAGAAATAGGTCTGGTGCCTGAAAGCAAATCAATAGAGAAATTGATTTCTCGATTAGGAGGTAATCCAAGAAGATCATCAAGAAAAACATCAGGAAAGTCTCTTACAATAAAAATATCCTTCAATGGCTTTTCATTAGTTTTATTACCAACCACCGCCGCTAAATAGCCTTTACAACCATTTCTCATTAATCGATTAGCTTGCATATTAGAAAAACATGTAAAGGAACGTATGGACCACTATAATGGAAACTAAAAGGTACTTCCCCTAAGATTTCAAAATCTGCCTTTTTTTTTTTAACAATTAACCTTAACATAATGAATAGGCAACCAATCTATCCCTAGAATCACTTTAAAATTGCACATACTCAAAATGTACAAGTTGGCTACCAATTCCTTATCCTTAATTCTTATTACATACATTTTACAAATATGGTCAGACAAAAGTTGACCTTTAGCTAGTGTATCAACACATAGTTCATATTCTAAAAGGGTACAAGGTAAAGCATACTTTTGAACAAAAGCAGATGAAACAAAAGAATACAAAGCCCCAATATCAAACAAAACATGAACATAAGTAGAGGCAACCGATAGGACACCTGAAATAATAGTATTAGATGCTTCGGTATCTGCTGGGTTAAGGTAAACACACGAGCTTGACTCCGAGGTCTTCCTTCTCTCTATGATCTAGATAAAAGTGTGCGTGCAGTTTGAATAACCTAATTCGGTTGGGTTTTTTGAACTATTGGTGGTTCAAGGGCTTGAAAGTTCTATGGTCATTGCACTGATTGTGAATCTTAAGAATTTAGAGGGCAATCAGCAATACGATGACCTAATTGGCCACATCTAAAACATGCTCTAATGACATGCCTACCATTAGTAACTCGATGTCCTCCACCACACCGAACACTTAAGCCCTTGCTGAGATGTCTTACCATGAGAAAACTTAAAACCTTATGAAAAATATTTACCCTTAGAGGCAAAAGAAGCTTGAGAACTTTTAGTAGCCTAAAATTTAGAAGGACTACTAAAGGCTTTTTTACTCTGAGAATTAAAGCTCTACCCTTCTTCTTCGAAAGATCTCTCATTGCTTCCTAAGTCTTCCTCCAAACTGAGTCTGAGGACTTCGCCCTACTAACCACTTCATTATAGCTAGTCAAATGCAATGGTGCAAGACCTCTATGAATATGAGAATTCAAACCATTTTCAAACCTTTTAGCTTTGCTTTCATCATTAGAAACAAGAAACTAAGCAAATTTTGACAGTCCATCGAACTCAGCCTCATAGTCATCCACACTCTTGCCACCTTGAACTAGATTAAGAAACTCATTTTCCAACTATAGTAATTTACTTCTAAGAAAATATTTCATATAAAATGCGGTGCAAAAGTTATCCCATGTAAAGAATCCCGGATCATTTTCATGAGTGCAAACTACTCATTTCCACCAATTATTAGCACTCCCTTACAGCAAGTAAGTAAAAAATCTAATCTTATCTTGATATGAAGTATGCAACGCATCAAAAGCTTTCTCCATCTCCTCGATCCATAACTCTACTTTAGTAAGGTTTGTAGAACCTTTAAAAGCAGGAGGTGCTATTTTTGTAAACTCACTTAGACTTTTCCATTCCCCTGGATTATAAGTTTGTTGCACCGGTTGCGGGTGTTGTCGTTGATCCTTCACCAGATTAATTACTTCAGTGATCAAATTCAACACCCTATCATTATTCCCAGCCACTACATCTTATGCTACCTCCATCTGATTCCCAACACTCTTGAACATTTGATGCAACATTTGCACCTCGATCCTTATCTTAATTTTGAAGATTTTGACCCTTCTCATTATGAGAATTTGTAGAACCCCTAGCTCTAGCAATTGTCGCAATCTCAGCGAGATTGGGTTCATTCATATGACGAGTAGGCATAATGATGCAATCAAAGTAACAAACGTACTAAGATTAAAGTTTTTTTTTTGCAAACAATAATAATAAAATGAATGTCATAAATTAATAAAAGGAATTGTCCCAACTTAAAATTCTACCCACACTCACTCATCGTGATAATACTAAATGTTTCATTATAATGATCGCAAAATCTAAAATAAAAAAACCTTAGCTCTAATACCACTTAAGCTGTCACGCCCTAAACTAAGGCATAACAGACGCTGCACATTTGTAAGATTTAATCTCATAAATATTTAAGGCAACTAACTAACAAAATGGAGTTCAAATATATATATATATATATGTTTATAAAAAAAAGAAATTTAATTTTTTAAAAATCAAATGCAATAAAATGAAATTTATAGGTATAGCAAAATATTTGAAATAAAAGTATGAAACCTTTAACAGTCTATCAAATAATAGTCTAAAAAAATTATATATATTTTTTTACAAATGAAAGTCTAAATAACCATATACTAAAATTGAAATGTCACTCCTCGATATTCCCGTGTGTCAGTCCACATTTGAAACCTGTAAAATATTAAAGAATATAATCAGTACAACTACTCAGTAAGCAACTAAAATTCCTTCAGTTGGATTAAACATGCTCAAAAATTATAAGGCTAAAATAATGATTTGAATTAAGAAATATAAAATTTTGAGAAATTTTATATTTACAAATAAATTTTTTCAAAATAATAATATGACAAATATATTTAAATGAAATTTTTACGCTTAAATCTTTGAAATATATAATCTAACTATCTCCTTTTATAAGCTATGGACAAAAACCACTATTCTAAACCGATGGCACGATTTAAAAAGAAAACCACTATCCTTAACCGGTGACATGGTTTAAAACTGGCTCCTAATCAAAAAGTACATGTCGACGTGGCCAACAACTAACTCTTATTGGCAAGCGTCAAGCTTAGCATATAGGGAGAGCATCCAAAATAGAAAAATTAGATTACCAATAATGTAATACATACATTTATTGTCTTTAAAAACAAACATATTTTATACATAAAATATTTCTCATGCGCATATCTCTAAATTATCAAGCAAATCGTTTAGCAAAATCATAGCAAAATTACAATCGTAAAAAGAAATATACGGATAAAGAGAACAATATTTTCAAATTTAAATCTAAAACTATAGATTTCATGCTTAACCCAATTTACTAAAACATAGGACAAAATAACATATTTTTGCATATATGATGTAAAAATATTAAGGGATGATTTTTTTCAAAAATAAATGCTGAAGGAATGTCGAGTCACTTACCTGATTCGCTAAACTAACACTTAAGTCGCAAATCGCATAATTCTTCTAATGGCCTAAAGATTAAGAATATATATATATATATATATATCTAAAAATTAGAATTTAGTAAAGATATAAATTTAACAACGGACAACTTTTCGTTGGTCATTCAGAGACATTAACAACGAACAACTTTTCGTTAGTCATTCAGAGACATTTGGGCAGTGTGGTAACCTTCTTAACAAACAAAAATTTTCGTAATAATAAAATATTTAAAACTACAAAAAATTGAAAAACTAACAATTAAAACATTAAGTCAGTATCAATGTAAACTTTATGAAAATATAATTAACTCCTAAAACAATTTCATATTTTTGAAAATAAATATATAAACAAATAGAATTTTCTCAAAATCAAGTAAAATAAAGATAATTTCATAAATGTGTATTTAAATATATAAAAATTAACTAAATTTAGTAAAATTGAGATTAATACTGTTTTAACTAAAAATATTTTATTTTGGCCGAAATAAATTTTACAAAATTTAAAAAATGATTTTTTTTTCAAATTCTAAAATTTAGCAATCTGTGATCATTTGGCTTATTTGAAGTTACTATAAAACCAAATTCATGCAAACGCTGATGTTGTTAAAAAAATAATTTCATATAACCTAAGTTTAGGGGGTCTAAACTTTCAAAATCATCACAAACAATTTTAGAATTTTCTCAGTTTTCAGATTAGCAGATTCAATTAGCCTACTTTTGGGCTTCGATTCTTTTCACACAGAACTCGTATAACCAAATTGACTGTACCATTAGAAAGTTCACATTTCGTACTATGAAATCCATCTAAGTTTTGCTAGAAATGGTCACCAGCAATTGGTTGTTTGATGACCCAAATTTGGCTGGTCAAAATAGTTAGAAAACCTAAATTAGTAAAAAAAAAAAAATCAAAACTCCTAGAATACTCAACAAATGAAATGGCACACCTGCTGTTTGAAAGATCTTGAATAGACCTTTCTATGAATACCCATAATATAACCAAAAAGTCACAGGAAAGTCATCAAAAATTTTTAAAATATCAAAATACTTCAAAATAAAAACGAGTTTTATGAAAATTAATCAAAAATATAAAAATTTCATAAAAATTAGGCAAAATCTTATCTAAATCTGTTTTTTCCATGATAAGTTTGCCTTTCTTCTTTTTCCCTAGGGTTAGACTCTCCTATTGCCTTATCTGACCGAAAGTAAGATAAAACCTTGTAACCCTAGTTTTTATTTTTATTAGGCTAATAACTTTAGTAAATTAAACTAGGCCTTAATACAAAACTAAAATTGGGCTAACTATTAAATAAAATAACTACATATATTTCTTTTGTGGGCTTTACAAATTCACAAATCCAAAAAGGAGAAAAGATAGGAAAAAAACCATAAAAGAGCAAGTATCATGATTCTATCAACTAACATACAGCATAACGCATTAACGTGCAAAACGTTCTACTTAAGCACTTAAAAGCCCAAAGAAATCAAGCTACTGAGTGGTATGTTAGGCAGCATGCCAAGAGTAACAAAACAAACTATCAGTATACTGTGTGGCAATGCCATTAAAATTATGGTATTCATCATATGAAATCAAATGTATGTAATAAAAGAACTCCTAATTACTACTTAAGATAACTCTAGGCTAAATGGCAAATCTTTAACATATAATAAGTTCAGGAGACTCAAGATCTACCTAAATGCATGAATAACCTCACACCTTAATCAAAGTGCACTTTGAAAAACACTAATAATTCCTGATATAATATCATCATGCAATAATTAATTACTCTTTCATTCAAATTAACCATTCTTAATAACAAAGAATTCAAAAAGAAACCAAAATCTATCTTAAAAAAACCAAATTGAAGAATCAATCTCAAATGAATAGCATCCTCTGCCTAACCTAAGCCTTCTCAGCATCAATAATAGACCCCAGCAAATTCACAGCCTCCTCAAGCTTCCCTTGAGCATTAACAACAACATAGTTGAATCTCTTAACAAAATTCACCTCTTCTCTAGTGGTAGCAATCCTGACAAGTAATTCCTCTTCACTTTTAGTTTTTCCCTCAATCAGCCTCTCACAAGTGCCAACTCACTCTCAGCCACCAAAAATATAAACATGCCAGAATCCTCAAGAATCTTTCTTAATGTTTTATCTCCTTGAATACCCACTCTCAACATAATATCACGCCCTTTTGCCATAAACTCCCTTATCTACTTTTGAGGTATTCCTTTGTAATCACTATAAACTAACGCATACTCTAAAAGCTCATCTTTTTCAACCATTGATAAAAACTCTTCCTTTGACATTAAAAAATAGTTTTTGCCATTAACTTCACCAGGCCTCATTCCTCTACTAGTAGCAGTAACAACAAAATGAAGATTTTCTCTAACTTCCCTCAGTCTTTTGATGACTGTATCTTTTCCAGCCCCACTTGGACCACTTACAACAATGATTAAAGGACTTATGGCAAGGCATATAGAGTTAAAGCTAAAAGAATAGCCTAGAAAAGGCTCTAAAGCATGAAGTACCTCTAGTTTTAAAGCTTTGTCAAGGGAAGAATAGGAATGGACTTTTTGGGTATCAGCCATTTTGATGGTTGAAGTGAAAAAGAATCATTTGGGAAGAGGTTAGGGTTTTGAAAAAGTGGGTTTGCTGGGGAAGGAAAGTGATGTAGAAAATCTATGAAACATGAAGGATTTTGGTTTAGTTTGAGATCCGATGGAGAAAGTAAATAAGAAAATCAGAAGAAGTTTTTGTTGGGTACTTTGACATTTCGAGGTTTTGTTTTGAATTTTGGTTTTCAGTTTGGGCAAAGCTGTAAAAGCAAAAAGCTATTGAATTTTAAGGTATTATTTAGGAGCTCCGGTCAAAGCCCATTACTACAAATGAAAATATTAAACACCATAATAAAAAAAATTAGAATATGATATAAAATAAAAATATAATACAAATATATAAATATTTAAAACACGATTACAACACGTTATCGTTAAATTGATATTTGTTAAATTTCAGTAATGCAATGTGAATGAAGTCATGTAAGGTGCATGTTGGATATACATAGAAACAGCCTTGAAATACTTACCAAAATTTACAGAAAATGTAGGATGAAGAAAGAAAATGAGAAAAAGGAAATTGGTTATTGGATTCACTGCATGAAATCCTTCAATGGATCGATACATGGTTCTTATATAGCCAAGATTACAGCTTACACAAATGTTAACTAACTAGCAGCTGAACTAACTTCCAACACACAGTAATTAATAGCTATAACTGTTATCCAGTAGCTACTCGTTTTTGAATTTCCCTGCCTTTGAACATTTTCTTTGCATCAGTACCTCATTCCCTTAAAAGCACCTTGTCTTCAAGGTTAAAACTATAGAAATGTAAATCGAACAAAAATTCCCATATAACATCCATTGGAAAAGAATTTGCCCAATGAACCAGCACTTAGTGGTAGGTCTGTTACCATATTTAATTATTCTTTTTACGAGGATAGCTACTAGCTCTAGCGTAGGTGAATCTATTGGAAATAAAAGTTGCGAGCTAGTGCCATGATGTCTCTTACACTCCTTTTTAACTAAGACACATGGAATATAGGATGGATCTAGGAGTCAGAAGGCATTGCTAGTTTGTAAGCCACAGATCTAATATTATCTAATATTTTATTAGACCAAAGTACCTTGGAGATAGCTTTTGAAATAGTCTATCGACCAAGGAGTTTTATTTTTATGGTTATACCTTTAAGTGAACCTAGTCCCTAAGTGCAAATTGCCTATCAATTGTGTGTTAATTTGTTAGTGTATGCCCTATAAGCTCATCTTATTAGCTTGTAATACACTAGCATTTAGTAATTTCATGAAAACAAACATTATAAATTATTAATGTTAATAAGTATTCCTTTATCCATAAGATTTTATTTGATAAATTGCTATGAACATCTTATGTAGATAAAGCCCATGAAACATATTGGCTTTGCAAAAGAATTGTAATGAGTTACAATTCTAGGATCCTTATGCATCAAAGCTATGTTTCTAAAAATATTCTTGGTTATTGTACTGTTAAGATAGGGTATTGACAATGGACAAATGCTGGTATATGTTAAGCCTTTACACATTTGATGCATGCAACTGATCTTATGAGTTGAAATATAGAGATACTCGAGGATAGCATATGGGTACTTATCGGGTAAAACAAGTTCATTAAACGTGACCCACTATGAGAGTTTCATTTAGTATTTCACTCTAGTGTCTATAGAAATACTCTTAAGTGTTAGTGATATAAGTGATCTTTAGACTTATGACACTAGATCACCTTGTATATGAAGTCTCATATTTAGAGATGATCATGAATGGGTCCACAACAGATGGATGCCTATGATAGGGTGATATGGGTATGACGTGAAGAATACTAAAGGTGGATGAATGCTCCATAGATGATTTGTCACCTAAGTGATAGAAGAGGACATATCTTATATGTACTTGGCTTGTGTTTACTCAAAGTCCGTGGTCAAGGAAATACTAATTATAAAGTTGACATATAAAGGCTACAGACTAATATGGAAAGGGTTAAATAGACATTTAACCTTGTTCTTACCTTCTCTGGGATAAATGATGAAATGATTAAATTACAATGAGATATTTTACACAAAAAGGCTTATCAAAATTAATTTGACACTATACATATTGGGTGGCCATGATGCATTACTAGATGGCAATATTCATCTATAAATATAAATATAAATATAAATATTCCTAATTGAGTAAATTATATTTATTACCAATATGGTGGGGCCTAATGGGTCACATACATAAGGTTAATTAGTAAAAATTAAAATGAGACTAGGCTTATTTACCTAATAAAAGTAAAAGTTACCTAATTCCAATTTGAATAGTTCATATGGGCCAAGGTCTAAACTGCAAATTGACCAAAGTTAGAAATATTTACCCTAGGTATTTAAGCTTTGTGTTAAAATGCATCATTTAGACTCCCCTAAAGGCTGAATTAGGGAGATTACGTTTTCACCCTTGACTTGAAGAGAAACTATTTTTTTCATTTGATTTGATTGAGAATCAAAAAAATCAAAGGTTAAAGGAAGGTTTTTGAAACTTAAGCTGCTAGCATAACTTCCAGCAAAACAAACTCTTTCACTTTTGAAGGTTTTCTGGGTCACCTGTGTAGATAACCTTTAGAGGCTGAATGTTTGATAGCTTTGCTTTGCAACAACCAAGTTTGTTGTATAAGATTTAGTGGTCATGGAGCTTCTCCCATGGCTTTGCATTATCTCTAGGTTAAGCTATGAGAATTCTATATTCATTATATGTATTCTTGTTTTGAAAGATCAATAAAAAACCACGCCAGACAATATGTTTTAAGGAGTCTTGGTTTTGTTTGTTTATCATGTTTTTCGCTACTTTTGTTTAGATTAAAAATTAAATATCTTGTAATTTATTCAAGCCTGAATCCAAACATCTTTAAAGTGGCATCAAAGCCTCCCTGTATTGCTTTGATCAATCCAGTGTTTTATTTGTTACTAATTACAAAACTATTTTGTTTTAGATGTTGTTTTAATCCTTTCAAGTGCTAAAAATTTTAGAAATTATTTCTAATTAAATTTTAAAATTTCCAGCATGTTAATTTATGGGTTTTTTTCAATGTTTATTAGTTTAAAATATGATTTCATTGATTAAATTAATGGTAGAATTATGTTTCAATAGTTTAGTGTTGACTTAGGATGACTTTGTTTTTGGTGTTTTGCTGGACCTAAAATTTTCTAAAATTTTCAGCAACCCTTGCTTTAATTTTTTTCTATGATTTTCTCTTTTAAAGTGTCATAAATTGTTTATAATACTTGTTGGAAAAATTAGGCTAAAATCTGAGTTTAAAACATTTCAATTCTAGGCTATATTGGGTGCAGTAGGCGCATATAAACTATGCTACACTTGGACTCACTTCTTGAAACCTTAGCGAGGCATCCATGGCAGCATTTAAATGCTGTAATTTGCTATAATTTTCAGAGGTTCATTAGGAGAAAGACATCGATGATTGACTCAAGCTAGGATGGCTTATAAAAGCCTTGAATGGAAAAAAAAAATCGTTGTAGGACTAGGATTCCTAGTTTTATGCCACTTTTTTAAGAAATTGATGAAGTTTAATCCAATATCGATTCTTGGTATTTAAGGTCTGATATGATTAGATCAAGATAATCCAAATATATATGTATATATATATATATATATTAGTGAGGTTAGTGCAAATAGGGACTACCCTAACAGTTTGAGTTCCATCAAAATTCCTAGCTATCACCACCTAATTATCTAATTGTAATTATTGCTTAAAATGTTTAAGATATGGATTGGAAAAAAGTAATAAACATGAAACGAAATTTAATTAAATTGTTTAATATTATAATATTTAATTTAAATGATTAATCCTAATCGATTAGGATATGTTAATCAAGTAAGAAAATTATTTTTTTAATTAAATTAAATATGGATCAATCATTAAACTTTAATAATTGGTAACTTGAAAATAAAACATGTTTATAACTTCATAATTGTTGTGGATATATTGAATGATTATGGACTCGACCTAGTGTGATTGTGAATGTGTGGTTAATTGCTCACGGACGTTTAAAGTTTTTAAATAAGGTTTGGGAACGCTGACTTATCTCTATTTTCATAGAAGTAGTAAAGTTTTTTTTCTTATTTTACTCCCCTCAAATGTAACTTGAGGTTTCTTTATTACAATTACAGTTAGATCACATAAGGGTAAAATTAGGATAAGTTACAAAAGATTTTGTAACTTGAAGATAGAGATCCAAGTGAGGGTGCCATAAAGCCTGGGAGATTACAGAAGCTTATGAAGACTTTATAGGTAATCAACTAAGAATTGACCAAGCAATTTCCTTTGATGGCTCAAGGAAATTGCATTAGATAAAAGTCCATAATCATTCAAGCAGTACACATGATAGTAGATTTATTTTATGCAAAATTATAAATGCTATGCATGCAAATATGAAGAAACCTTACTTATAAATATAAAACTAACAATGATATCCTATAATATTGAGTGACATGCTTCGCATGATTAAGTCACCTTTCATTATTCATAACAAGATACCTGAGTTCCTGCCTCAAGAGACTTGTTGAGTTACTTAAGGTTAAACTATTGTCTGAACTGCTTGAATTATGAATGATGAGTTTTACTTAACTAATGTCATGTTGATTGGATGCTTGCAAACTTGACCGCATAGCATTAAAGATGATCATCAGGTGAAATGCATGTGATATATTTAGACAAAGAGTTGCCACCTAACTGATTGGGAGTTGCATATGGATGTTACTTGTAAGCCGTATTACTTACCCAGTTACGCTTGCTGTAATTTGTTGAATTATTTAAGGTTCCAACTTTTTGAAAGGGGTCCTAGCCTACTAGAAATACCTTAAAGAGATTTTCCAATAATAGTGAGGGCTATTATTTCAAAAAATTAGTGGGATAAATGTAAAAACCTAATTTTGTTCAAGCCCTCTTTCTTTGAAAATCTAAAATATTAGAGACTTAGAGCTAAGCAGTTACCCGAAAAATGTGGGCTTCCTTCAGGTAAAATGAACATTTTCTAGATATATTTAGTTATGCTTAAATGGTCGCAAGTGCATGTGATAAAATTAGTGTTATTTCAAGGGTCATACATTACAAATCTTAGATAAAAAAAGGAATATTAAGGTAAAAATAATTAGCTTTTAACTTTATATTTGTGAAATTTTGAAATCTATTTTTGCAGATGTTATCACGATCAAATTTTTTATTTTTAGGATAATATTGAGAATTTTTTGTTAAATTTGAGAAATTGACCGTCGTATATTTTTTCCGATATCTATGTGGTATTTATGTCGATATGCACTCCAAAAAATCAACAATATTCAAGGAAAAATTTATATTGGCATTTTATACAAAAAAGTGTCAAGTTGTCCATTTTAATACTTAAATTTGAATTTTTCATGGTACCACGAGTATCATACTAGTGAATTTTTTAGTAAAAATTATTTCGAATTTCAAAATTTCATCTTTATTGCTTTTGTAAATTAGTATTTCAAGTAATGTGTTGGATAAAATTTATTTTTATATAATTTGAACATACTTTTGAAGTTTTCCCATTTCCAAAATATTGAGTTTTCTACTACATAATTTTTTTGAGTTTATAATTTTTAAAATTCTTCAAATATTATTATTAAATTTATATTAAATTAATTTTTCAAAATTCAATTTATTTTATGAGTTTTTTTTTTAGAATTTTTTCATTTTCAAGATACAGAGTTTTTTACTCTATAAATTTTTTTAGAAAGATTTTTCTGAGTTTATAATTTTTAAAACATTTTAAATAATTTCATTAAATTCATATTAAATCAATTTTAAAAATTTATTTTATTTTATGAGTTTTATTTTTTTTCCAAGTGATAATTTTTCCTTGTAAGTTTAAAATTTTCAATTGCCTTTTTAGCACATAATTTTTAATGGGTGAGATTTTATTTTTTTTATTTCACAGGCTTTAAAAATCATAAATTTTTTTAATAGACCCGATAAGCCTATTAATTTTTCAAAAAGCCCAATGAGCCCATTTTTATTTTCTAACATGCCTAAGAACCTTATTTTGATCAAAATTTTAATTAAATTTGTTATATAAAATTTTATTCTTTGAATACATAATTTTTAATTTATTATGATTTATTCCCTATAATTTGTTTTTGATCTAATTAAATTCTTTTTCTTTCGTATTTCTAGAGTTGATGACATCATGCTTGATGCAATTCATAAAATGATAAAAGTAATTATTTAGATCAAATCAATATAAAAAAATAAAAAAATAAAAAAATAAAAAAATAAATATTAAATAAATAAAAAATTCTTAGAATTTTTTTAGGACTAATTCAGCCAAAGGTTGTTTCTTAATCTTTTGGATAATTTCTCCCTCATAAATAAGGGATGGCTCAATTAAGAGCTTCAGCAATTTCATGGAGAAAAAGTAAACAAAAAAAATACTAAAATACGTAGATTTTCAAGCATTTTTAAGATAAAATTCTTGTAAAATTCTTAATTTTTGTTCATTTCCTATTTGATTCTTCCTTTTAATGAGCCAAATGAATACTTTTTAACATGAATTTTGATTCATGTTTTGATTTTGTTTTTTAAGTTAATTTTTATTAGAAATAGTTTGATTTTCATTGAGATTATTTGTGTTTGTTGGTAGACATATTGTTATTGTTTTGTATGCATTTTTATTTTATTTTCCTTATTTTCATGTTGATTTATATTGACTTATTCATTATTTATGATGTTTTTATGCTTATTTATGCTTGGTAAAAATAATAACTTGTATGTATATTAATATTTATGAAAATATGTGATGGGAAAAATCATTTTTTGGTTGAAATACCATGTTGGCCAAACTATGTAGGGCTTGTTTGTGATTTTTTTTTGCTTATTTTGTAATTATAAAAGATATAGGGACTAAATGGCAAAAATTGCAAAATTTTTCCTCTGGCCATTTATGCTTGGCCGATTGCTTATGGTTATTTGTGAAAGTGTTTTTTTGCTCCTCATACCTCCGCGATGCATAGGTGATATAAAATTTTCTATTAAAACCTAGATTTATAATTTCCACAAAAGTTTATGCATAAGAAAGGTACATGGCAACATCATGCATAGAAAAATAAAGGTCTACGTGGACAATATGATAAATCACTAAAGGAGAGTGAACACATGGCAAATCTGCCAAAACTCTTTAAACAACTTCGCAAACACTAGCTTAAGCTAAATCCTACCAAATGCACATTTGATATTAAATTTGGTAAGCTATTGGGTTGCATTGTGAGTGAATGAGGAATTAAGATTGATCTGACAAGTTAAAGATCTAAAACCTTCCACCACCTCGTACCCAAAAAGAAGTAAGGAATTTCCTGGGGAAACTGAACTATATAGCTAAATTCATATCCCAGCTAATTGATAAATGTAATTTGATCTCCTACCTACATCAAAAATAGAACTTTGGTGAATGGAATGATAAGTGCCAACAAGCTTTCGACAAGGTCAAGTGTTACCTATCAAGCCCGCTAGTGCTTGTATCATTGGTGCCCGATCGACCACTAATCTTATACCTATTAGTTTTTTACAAATCTATGGGTTATATACTAGGTTAGCATGATAAGTCAGGAAGGAAAGAACATGCTATTTACTATTTAAGAAAGAAATTCATGGAGTATGAAAATAACTAATTCACAATCAAGAAGTTATGTTGTGCTTTGGCTTGGATAGCTTGGAGTTAAAGCAATGCATGTTATATCACACCATATGGCTGATTACCAAACTAGACCCTATTAAATACCTATGCGAGGCTCCTGCTTTGTTAGGATAGTTGGCTTGATGGCAAGTCTTGTTCTCTGAATATGACATCATTTATGTGAGCTAGAAAGCTATCAAAGGTAGCGTGATAGCTGAGTTCTTAGCAAGCCAAGCCGAAAAGGACTATGAACTAATCGATTTCGAATTCTTAGATAAGGACCTAATAGTGCATATCTAAAGTAAAAGATGGTTTCGATTGTAGGCAAACTTGGAAAATATATTTCAGTGAAGCCTCAAACACATTGGGGCATGGAATTGGGACTATTTTGATCTCACCAAATGGAAATTATTACCCCTTCATTGTTGGACTGAACTTTGACTGCACCAATAACATAGCCTAATGTGAGGCATGTGTATTAGGGCTCCGAGCGATTGTTGAGAGGAGCATCAAAACTTTACAAGTGTATGGGGACTTTCCTTGGTAATTTATTAACTCTAAAAAGAATGAGAAACATGATATGCTAAGCTATTCCAATACGGAGGCTAATCAATGAACTAAACCAATAATTTAATGAAATTAGCTTTCTGCATTTGCCTCGGGAAGACAAGTAAGTGCGAGATGCTTTGGCAACCCTGGCCTCTATGTTTGAAGCAACTTGAAAGTAAAAAATCACAACTATCCAGATAAGTATTCACGAAGCTCCGCTTATTGCCATAACATAAAAGAAGAAAGGTATGGGCTACCATGGTACCATGACATTCCTCATTACATTTCAGCCCAATAATACCTAGAGCATGCTACAGAAACTAACAACCAAACCATTTAAAGAATTTTCACAAGTTTCATTTTGGATGGTGAAGTCCTATACAAGAAAAGCTGGATTAAATATTACTCCGATGTTGGGACACTCCTAAAGCTAACAGAATTCTAGAAAATATCCATGAAGGAATTTATGGTACGTATACTAACAGACACAGAATGGCAAAACAAGTTATTAGGTCTGGATATTACTCGTTGACACTTGAAAAAGATTGTATTGACTATGCTCATAAATGCCATAAATGCCAGATCTATGCAATAAATCTGTGTTCCACCTTCACCCCTGCATATTTTGATGGCTCCGTGGCCTTTCTCTATATGAGCATGTATATGATTGGACCTATCATTCCCAAAGCTTTGAATGGGCATTGCTTTATTTTGGTTGCCATTGATTATTTCACCATATAGGTAGAAGCGACCTCATATTCCAATGTTATTAGATCTGTTATGTGCGAGTTTATGAAATAAAACTTCATCTATCGATAGAACTCCCTAAATAGATCATCATGGATAATGCATACAAGCTGAACAACAAAATGATGGAAATAATTTGCTTCCGATTCAAGATCAAGCACCATAATTTGGTGCCATACTATCCAAAAACAAATAAGGCAGTTGTAGTAGCCAACAAAAACATTAAGAAAATAGTTGATAAAATGGCTAAAACTTATAAAGATTGGCACGAGAAGCTACCATTTACGCTGCATGCCTGTCACATAGTAGTTCAAACTTTCACTAGAGCTACCACGTTCTTATTAGTCTATGGGATAGAGGTAATTTTGCCCATCAAAGTTAAAATCCCTTTACTTAAGGTCCTAATGGAATCATAACTTAAAAAAGCTGAATGGATCAAAAATTGATACGAGAAACTTAGCTTTATCAATGAGAAGAGAATGAAAGCTATTTACCATGGATAAATTTATCAAAAGCGTACTATGAAAGCTTATAATAGAAAAGTCTATCTTCATCAATTTCAGGAAGAAGACTTAGTACTCAAAAAGATCCTCCCGATTCATAAATATACTCAAGGAAAATGGACCCTAAAGTTGGAAGGTCCTTATGTGGTTAAGCGAGCTTTCACTGGTGGAGTGTTGATTCTAATAAAGATAGATGGCGATAACCTACCTAACCCTATCTACTTTGATTCTGTCAAGAAGTATTATGCCCAAAATGATCCTTCGAATGAAAACCTGGAAGGGTGGCTTAGGCAACCCAACTTTTCCATTCTTTGAACCTAATCAAGGCTGATGCTAACCTAACAAAACCATTCTTCATTGAAATACCAACTTTTGGCCAAACTTTCTACTACTCGATCCTAGAGGAAAAAGGTAATGCCTACCTCAGCTTGAGGCAATCACCATAGGGCAATCCAAAAGGTTTCTTAAAGAACAATAGACAATAAAAAAGTTGGTTATTTGAGAAAAGTCTCCAAAAGTGCTTAGTAGAAGACTTATGTCATTAGATTAGAAGGGATCGATTTCCTTAAAAAAAGTTAATCTTCAACTTCCTTTGTACCTCCTAGAATGTTTAATGAATTGTATTCTTTTTCTTCCAGAAATGAAATACAACCATTTCATTTTTTAATTCTCCTTTTTCATAGTTGCATACCATATTACATCATGCTTGTCATATGATTAATAATGCTTGATAGATTGTACAAAGTTGATAACTGGATTTCTTAATATTACTTTAGAAAAGATGAAACTTTATCAGAAAATCTTCTCAGGTTCAAAGAGCCAGGCATGGATTTTGGGCTTACCTTTAGACTTCTTCTATGTTGAAAAATGTAAATAAAGGTGTCCTTAATAAACCTTAGCCAAACAGTAAAGCCAGATCAATAATCAGATGTATCATTCTGGGTGTGTTAAGAGCTAGCTCGTTAAGTCTTTTTACCTATCTTGATGAATGAACCCCTAATACGAGCTAATTAGACTTAAAAACCTTCATATGCACCACAGGTTGCCTCCACCTTCAAAAATGACCTCAATCATTTGAAAAACAAACTTTTAAACATTGAGAGTAAAGTTGGCAAACCTTAAAACACAAGACACTCGATGAAAATCAAAGATGAAAGGTGACCCAAAACTCTAAAGCAAATTACCTAATTACTTTTTAAATTCATCACATTTGCAACATTTAAACATGCATTTATATCATTATGCATCATTCATACAATAATTAAATTAAGTACAAACTCTTACTCACAAAAGTTAAGCTAGTAAAAAACCTTAGGAACAAATTTATATGTTTTAAAAGCCCCGAAAGGCTCCAGGTAAAAATCCCTAGCCTTATAAGCTCACAAATCCAAAAGCAATCTAGGAAAGGTACCTAAACTAATGTTGTTTAGTCCACAAAGAGCTAGATGTTTTTTCCCTTTTATTTCATGAAAAACTAGATATCATTTTTCCTTTTAGTCTATGAAGAGCTGGACACTTTTTTCTTTTAGTTCGCAAAGAGCTAGACTCATTTTTCCTTTTATTTCATGAAAAATTGGATGCATTTTTCCTTTTAGTCCATAAAGAGTTGGATGCCTTTTTTTCCTTTCAGTCTACAAAGAGTTGGATTTCTACCTATCTCAGTGCATAAAGAGCTGGATGCCTATCAAGTCAATCCATAAAAAGCTAAATGCATATGTACCTTAGTCCATAAAGAGCTAGACACCTATTGAGTCAAAGCCCACATTAGCTGGTACCTTTTGGGGGGGTTAAACCCAGGAAACTACAAACCTAGTAGAAAGGTGAAACCTTACAAAACTCATTAAAATTTTATTATCAATCAGGACCACTGCCAACATATTCTACCTATTTCAGCATAATACTAACTACATATCCATTTTCCTATGATATTTAGGACACAATGTTGCACTTTGGACAAAATAGTGCCTATTTATCTTTATCCTATTCTTGATGCTTAGTAACTGCGAAAGAGAGGTAACTGTAGACATCCTATTTTGTTCGAACCGACATTCACGGTATCAAAAGTCATCATCCAAGGCACCATCGAGAAGCACAAGTTAAGTTCCATTATTCTCAGCTAAGGTAAAGAGTTTAAAAAGTTAAAGGTTAGAAAAATCCATATTTTTATATGTATGTCTCGATACATTGGTGTGAGGTATTGATACAAGGCTTTATATCATTCAAATTCCAAAATCTTACTAGTTGTATCAATACCAAAAGGCATGCTATTGACACTTGAAAATGGTATTGATAACAAGGGCGTTTGCATCGATACAAAGTTAGTTGTAGCTAAAATCATGATTTTGGTCGACAAGTATGGATACAAAGGTGCATGTATTGATACAACAAGCTTGGTATTGATATCGACTTGCTAGTATCGATACATTATGCTTTATATCGATACCATATTCAAAGTATCGATAAATTTTGGGTTTTTTTGCTTATGTATCGATACACAAGGCTGTTTTTGGCCTAATTTGACACATTCTTCCTTTTTTGTACCATAACTTCAAAATTCAAATTTGGTCATGCAATTAGCCTTAAAAAGCATCCAATATCATACATAACTTCATACAAATCATGTGGATTTAATTTTTGGGTTCTAAGCATTTGATAAACATATTTTGGAAAAACCCATTAAGCTTGGCATGATAAGAAAATCTAATTTAATAAAAGATAAAATTGTTATTACCCATTTAATCAGCTAATGCATTATTTTCTTTTCTTACAAGAATCAATATTAACCAATAAAATTTCGAAAGGTATCACATTAGTACAATGAGTCATCTTATTACACATGCTATAAGTCTATATACCCTTATTATTAGGTCATTTTAGTGGCTAAAATTTATCCAACATATAATCCAATTTTTATTCAAATAAGAAGAGGGATTTTTACATTTGCCACAAAGAAAAATTTTCATTTCCTTCATCTTTACACTAATAACTATCCTCTATAGCCACCATAATCAAAAGCTCTTTCTTTTCATCCTTTTCTTATTAGATCATAACAAAGAAAAGGAAGAAAGTAAGCTGTAAGTTGCTAGATTGCTATTTAAAGACATAGCTTGGAGTTCAAGCTTTTTTTTTATCTTTTATTTCCTTTATTTTTTGTTTTTCTTCATCATCATCATTATCTTAGTGAACCTCTATTTTTCCATGACCCTATTAAGGCTTCCATGCATTATTATGGCTTTGTTTATGGTAGCCTTAGGATTTTGATGATTTTCTAAATGATTCAATGGTTTTATGATAAACTAGAATGTCATGTTCTTGTTGACATTTAAACAACCCTTGCTCATGCATTCTTGCCATGTTTTTCTTTATCTCAACATGCTTATTTCATGTTGAAGTGCATAGCCTAGCATATTTTGATCTTAACCATACTTTGGGATGCATTTTCATTATGATTTCCTTGTTGAAGTGCATGGATAATTTGCTATTTTGAGTGGTTGTTCATGTTTGATGTCTTCACTTAGTTTAGTTCATCATATGTCTATTGAAATGCCTTTATGATGCTTGTAAAAATCTATTTTTAAAGGAAATCACAAGTTAAGTTTATACTAACCTCAATCAATGGGGGTTAGCATGGATTTAATGTTTTCAATATATTGGTTCTCTAATCTTGGGGAAATGTCAAGCACAAATGTTTAGAAGCATGGCTTCATTAGGCCAAATAAATTTTGTTTTTAATCCAAAATCAAAAACATGTTTTCAAGTATTTAGTCTAAGCTTTGTTTTAAATCTATCGTGACTATTGGTATGATTAGCGGACGGTTCAGTGGCCTACTCTATGGGAGTTAGATTGGTTTATTACTTCATTACCATGGACCTTAGTGATTGGACATTTGTATGTCCAACACTTTGACACATGGCCATAAAAGCCTTGATTTGAATTAACCTTGTTTCAATATTAACAGCATAATGATTTTATTTAAAAATTATTTTTGGAATCCAAATGATTTTTCTATAATTTCTAGCATTTTTTCTTGAAAGGGCTTCAAATTACCTTTATAATGATACCTCATTCGCTCTTGGATCATTCCAGATGTGAAAATTATGATTTTTCAAACTTATGCTATCCAAAATCCCTTTGATTAGCAATTCATGTTCTGTTTGGGCGAATCTGACTCATCAAATTACTTTTTTGGACTTTTTAAATTTTTTTCAAAAAGTACATAAAATTCCCTTTTTAAGAAGGTGTTATTTGTGATTTAACGATCCCAACTAAGTCTGAGGTATTTTTTGAACTTTACAGCCTCATTTTCCCTGCATTTGCTATCAATACTAACTCAGACCTAGTTTCAAAAATTAATTTAGCTTGGAAAGTGATTTTCTAGTTTGGAATATTTTTACATTAATCCTTATTAAGTTACTTTCCAATATTATCTCATTTACCACTAGAAACGATCAGACTAAACTAAAATAAAATTGGGAAAGTGGATAGGGTTATATTGTCCTATGTTTTTGCTAAACTTGTGAAATTTTACTTGGATTTTCCCAAACATTGTCATCACGTGCCCCTTTTTCCTTTTATCCTCGGACAATATGAAGCGAGCATGCATAACTTAAAAGATATATAGTGTTTTGTTAGAGCCTTTGAGTTATCCCTTGGTGGGGATTTAGATTCGGCTTGATAATATGAAGGGGAAAAGGATTGTTGGATGAATCGCTCATCCAGCTAGTCTTGGAAATTTATCATGATGTAACCATAAATTTAGCGCTTCCACCGACCATTTTGTGCTAAGCATGGTCGGATGGCTATTGAAAATAATATCTCAAGTTTTGAAACTCAAAGCATTGATTTCAAGGTCTTCAAGATCCAGAGATTCATTAGTTGGGTTTAGGAATTCGTTAGGCGGGGAGAAGGATTAACACCCCCAAGACGCCTAAAATCGGTACCTATTAACTATATTTCACTTCGATTTCAGTTTAATTGGTTCCATTTAGTCATTATTTAGATATAATACCCTTTAATGCATGAACTTTTATGGAAATTATAGACTCGAGTTTTGATAGAAAATTTTATATCACCTATGCACTGTGGAGGAATGAGAAGCATAATGATTTTTGATGAAAATAAACTTCGAATTAAAAATTTTGAAAATTTGGATATTTTGAATTAGACATTAGAGAGATACTGCCACAAAACATTGCCTTCTAAAATTTTTTGAAAACAAATTTTAAATATGAATGCATAATAGTCATTGGTAAAAGGAAACATGTTAGTAATATGAAAAAGACTATAGGGATTTCACAGACAAATAATCAAAAACAAAAGAACATAAAAAGGAGGGACAATTAAGATGTATCTCTTAATTGTTTTCGATTATTGAAGAATAACCGAGATGACAATTTAGGTTTGGATTTAGTGGTAATTTGAGGGATGAAAAAAAGTTTTAATCGAAACAACCTAGGATATCCGAAAGAGAGAATATTTTTGGATTTTTGAGGCAAAAGCAAGGTTGAAGTGACTTCTCAAAAAGATGGCAGTGTAGTATTCCCCAAAGATAAAGATTTTGATATTTTAAGAAAATAGTTAGGAATCTCGAATATATCTGAAAGAGAAAATTTGAGTTTTTGGTGGCAAGGTTAGAATATCCCATCGAGTGGTGGGGTTGGAGTATCCCTAAAGATGAAATTTTTTTATGTTTTAAAAGGAAAGGATATTTTGGGAAAAAAAAACGTATCTTGAAAATAAGGGACTGAAGATTTGAATAAAATAATTTTGTCTTAAGCCTTGATCTGAGCCTAAAGGTTTGTGTTCTAGAAGAGCCAAACGGATGCATTTCAAGAAGTTTGAATGTCTCAATGATGGCGATTGGGGAGACTAGGTTAATTTTAATTCCAGAGAAAATAGGGAGTAGCATCGCATTGTCTCTCTTCCTAAATTTATTTTGGGTTCATCGAAGCCTTCAGGGGGTAAGTGAGATACCATTGGAAAGGTAACTCAATGAAGACTAATAAAAAATTTTAAAAATCCTAGAAAATCACTTTCTAGGTGGAATTAATTTTTAGATTTAGGCTTGTTTCAACATTGGTAGCATGTAGAAGGGAAAAAACATGATAGACTTTGAAAAAATCATTCTAGATTCGTCTAGAATCATTAAATCATAAACAATAACTTTTCAAAAAGAGAATTTTATGAATTCTTTGGGAAAAATATTTAAATAATATAAAAAATCATCTGATGGGGAGAAACAGCCCCAAACAAAATATAACATGCTGGTTCTAAGGGTTTCAGATAGCAAAGGTTTGAAAAATCTAATTCCTCTATTCGAAACAATTCGAGGGCAAATGAGGCATCTTTGGAAAGGTATTTCGATGCACTTTAATAGAAAAATATCAAAAAGTTATAGAAATATTATTTATGGTTTGAAAGTAATTTTTCAAACTTGGACTACAATACTGCCAGAGCAAAAATAGGGGATTATTTGATTTTTTTAGGTTTCTTAAGGGTTAAATTTGAGTTATGGATGTCCAAACATCCACAACACAATGAAAAGAATGACAAAGGCATTATGAGCTCATTCCATAATCCCCGAGTAGTTCAGGATGATGAAACAATCGTTTGGCCATGCCATCATGAAGGTGCTAAACTCAAGATCAAGGCTTAATATATATTTTTTTAGCAACTAAAAAGGCCAATTTTGTTTGAAAAATAGCATCTTTAAACTTATTTTATCACAAATTTAGATTTGAAATGTTTAATTTGTCACCAAGATTGGAAGACCAATTTTATGAAAACATTAAACCTATGTTATTCTCTATCTATTGGAGGTAGCATGAACTTAACTTGGGGATTTTTTTTTTTTGAAAGTCAAATTTTTGGCAAACAAGCAAGCATCTTGACAGGGATGTCATAAACAAAATACAACATACACAAAGATAAACAAGGAAACACATGTGACCATACAAAGATGACATTTTGACATGAAAAAAATGACAAGAAGTCTTAAAAAGAATGATGAATGAAACAGAAAGTTTTAAAAGTGATTTTAGTGGTGATTTTAGGGAACTATGGGAATATAAGAAGGTCAAGGGTGAAAAGCAATGGAATAATGTTTTTGGGAGTGTTTTTGGGTTGGAAGTTGCTGCAGGCTTTTTGAAAATTGCTGAAAAAATCACTGATAACTAGCTAAGCCAACATTGGCCCCCTTTAAATTCAAAGTTTAGCCAATCTTTTGAGAGACAAAGCAAGGGCATTTTTTATCTTTTATTCATGTACTAAGGAATAACTTTAGGTACTATGTTCAGTTGCTCTTTTTTCCATTGGTTCTGCCATGTAGAGTAGTAGTGTAGAAAGGCTGTAATAGCCTATAACTGGAAAAAAGCCAAGCATGCCCTTTGACAAACCATATACTTTATGAAAATGTCCCTTGTCATTGGCTATATGGGCTTTAAAAATTTATTAAAGTCCAATCACAAGCCCATTGACTAAGGCTTGATATGAATTATAATGATTTTTGGTACAATAGTGTGTTTGAATTGGATTTCAAAGGCTCAAAAATGGCTTGAACTAGGTAAAAATACCTTGGTGTATTGATACAAAAGGCAATTTTTACCCATGACTATCGATATAATGAAGTATGTATCGATACTAAGATCAAAAAATGTTTTCAGTCTCAAGACTTGAAAGCCTTATTGATACTTCATAGATTTGTATCAATACTCCTACTTGTGTATCGATACATTTGGCTAAAAATCATAACTTTAGCTACTGCCAAGGATCATATCAATACAAAGATACTTTACCTTAGGTATTGATACCAAACCTTCTTGTATTGATACTACATGTAAAAATTTAAATTTTTGATGATGTTAAAACTTCATATCAATACTCATGCACCAATGTGACTTGCATGTACCTTAGGCTCTTGAATACCTAACTTTAGTCACAAATACTGGAAAATTGACCTATGCTCATTTGAATGACTTTGGTGACACCCGAATAGTGACCTTTGATGCCTTATTTTTACATTTTTTTTAATATGACCCATAAGCATTTTAGACCTTCTAAAAAAAATTGCTTGGCACTGTTTTGCCTAATAGTGCCTGGTGACATGACATTCGACAATATCTCCATTTTAATTTTTTTATTTTTTAATTCTATCATCTTTCAATTATGTCTCAGGATGCCAAATTAGCCTAAATAAAATGAGATGTCTATAACAACCCCTCTTTGGTTATAGCTGAGTATTAGGAATAAGACAAAGACAAATAGACACCATTTTGATTAGGTAGGATAATAGTTCTATGCGCCTGCAAAAAAATAAAAATTTGATTAGTGTTATGTTGAGATAGGTTGAGTACATTAGCAATGGTCCCAACTAATAAGAGAATTTCAATGAGTTGAATAGGGTTACCTCCCTATAGGTTTGCAATTTCCTTGGTTTAACCCTCTAGACAAGCGCTAGCTAGTGTGGGCTTTGACTTGATAGACGTCCAACTCTTTGTAGACTAAGGTAGGTAAGCGTCCTACTCTTTGAGGTTAAACTTGATAGGCATCCAGCTTATTATGGATAGAGATAGGTATATATCCTGCTCTTTGAGGACTAAGGTAGGTAGGCATCCTATAATTTGAGGACTTAGGTAGGTAAGCATCCTATTCTTTGAAGATTGAGGTAGATAAGAGTCCTGGTCTTTAAGGACTGAGATAGGTACATGTCTTACTTTTTGAGGACTAAGGTAGGTAAGCATCCTGCTCTTTAAAGACTGAGGTGGGTAAGTGTCCTACTATTTGAGGACTGAAAAAAGTCATCATGCTCTTTGAGAACTAATAAGAAATAAAGGTGTCCTACTCTTTGAGGACTAAAAAGAAACATCATCCTGCTCTTAGAGGACTAAAAGAAAAGAAGGCATCATACTCTTTGAGGACTAAAAAGGAAAAAAAAAAAGGCATCATGTTCTATGAAGACTAAAAAGAAAAAGTGTCATACTCTTTAAAGATTAAAAAAATGTGTCATGCTCTTTGAGGACTAAAAAGGAAAAAAAAGCATCATGCTCTTTGAGGACTAAAAGGAAAAGAAAGCATCCTATTCTTTGAGGACTAAAAAGAAAAAGTGTCATGCTCTTTGAAGACCAAAAAAAAGCATCCTGCTTATTGAGAACTAAAAGAAAACTAAGACATCCTGCTCTTTAAGGAATAAAAAGGAGAAAAAGGCATCCTACTCTTTAAAGACTAGAAAGATATGAGTTTAGGTACCTTTTTTAAATGGCTTTTGAATTTATGCACTCATGAGATGAGGGATTCTTACCTAGAACCTTTCGAGGCTTTTTGAAAATATGAATTCATACTTAAGATTTTGTTTACTTTCAGTTTTTAAGAGTAGGATTTGTACTTAAAGAATGTTAGTTATTATATGAATGATGCATGAAAATGTACATGCATGCTTAACTGACGCAAGAGTAATAATTTTGAAAGTCTAATCTAGCAACTAGTTTTTTGGCCTTTTTATTTATAAGCTTGATAGGGTGGCTTCTTGCTTCAGGGTTTATCAATCTACTCTAGATTTTTAAAGGCTTTAAATGTTAAGGCCATTTTTAAAAGGTACAAGTGATCTGTGATTGTCAAAGGATAGACTTGAGCTTAGATTATTCATTTGTAGAGACTTTTGTTACGTTGAGTTTGGTGAGTGTAGAGGATTCCTCTTTGCCAATTATAATTTAAAGGATGTCTTTGGTGGTGTAGGTGGAATGTTCTGAACTCCAGTTGTTATGATAACAGTTTGAAAAAGACTTTGGCCCCTTATCTTTAAGCTAGGGCTTATTGGGAGGAGAATTTGAGCACATTTTCAGGATACAGGGTCCAAAGGCAAGACCAACTGTGGCCCCAAGGTTCTTTATCAACCTTTAGACATGAAACAAAATTCCTTGCAAAATTTCATCTTTCCAAGTAATGCTAGGAAATCCTATTACCAGTTTCATTAATTTATCAAGCATTATTAATTAAATTGGTAAACATGATACAACATGGGATGTAAGAGTTATAAAATGACCTTGCAGAAATCACGTGATTATATTTCATTTATAAAAAAAGGAATAAGTTATGAACAAATTATAGGATCACAAAAGATTTTAAGATACAAAAAAGTGAAGAGGGGTTTTCTTAGCTGTTTAACCTCTGATACTAATGACATTAGCCTTTCAATAAGTGTTTTTGAAAACCTTTCTCAAGAACTTAATCCTTTTAGTGTTGGCCGACTCATAAAAAGATTCTTCAGATTACCTTATGGTAGGATGGAGGCCTTAAGGTTAGGTAGTTTCCATTTTTCAAGTTCAAGTAAGTATGAGATTTGGTAGAGTAGGTTGGCATAGAATTAGTGTATTAGGCTATGATTTAGTGTCTTGATCAGGGTTGTGAATGCAGGGTTAATTAGTTCTAGTCTAGGCCGGTGGTAGTTTGGGCTTGATTTCGTTCAGGTAAGGGAAAGTCTGGTCACCTAAGCCACTTTCATAGGTTTTTAACTTAAGTCGATTTGTTTTCCTAGATGCCCTTTTGGGTTTTCATCCGAGGTTTTTTTTTCTTTTATTTTTGTTTTTTTGTTTTTTAAATAGAGAAAATAGAAAAAGGAAAAGACACTCTTTCAAGTTTTCATCCTTAGATCCTTATAGGCATAATATTTCTTGACGGAATCAAAATTCACTAGGTTATGTAAGTCATTGCCCCACATCTCAGTTAAAATTAAGGCTCCTTCAAAAAACATACGCTTTACCACGTACAGCCCTTCCTAATTTGGAGTTCATTTTCCTCAAGCATTTTTATGGATTGAGAAAATTTGTTTTACTAAGTCACTTTCTTAGAACTAACGGGGATGGACCTTTTTGTTGTGGGGTCTCATCATGTGCTTTTAATACATCTATCTGTGATAGATGGCTTTTATTCTTTTCTCCTCAATAAGATTAAGCTGGTCATATCGATTCTTGACCTATTTGGCCTTTCCAAGTTGTGATTTTATTAGGACTTTGAGTGAGGGGATTTTAACCTTAACAAGTATGAAAGCCTTCATGTTGTAGACCAACAAGAATAGGGTAGCACCCGTAGTGGTTTGCACTGCTATGCGATAGGCATGTAATGCAAAAGGTAACTTACCATGCCAATCTTTATAGGTCTCAACCATCCTTTTAACTATCAACTGGATATTCTTGTAGGCTGCTTCAACCACCCCGTTCATTTTCGGACGATATGGGATGGAATTTCTATGTTGAATCTTGATCTGAGAACAGATCGCTTGCATCATTTTGTTTTTCAGGTTGGTAACATTATCAGTAATTATCTACTAGGGATGGCCATATCTACTAATGATATCCCATTTCACAAATTTGCATACAATAGATTTGGTGACATTAGCATATGAAGCTACCTCTACCCACTTGGTGAAATAATCAATTATGACCAAAATAAAGCAGTGCCCATTGAAAGCCCTAAGGGTAATCGGTATGATCATGTTAATGCCTCATATCAAAAAAGGCCATAGAGCTATCATAACATGTAGCTGTGTTAGTGGGACATGGATTTTGTCGGCGTAGATTGGGCATTATGGCACTTTTGGAGCATAGTCAATGCAGTCCTTTTCAAGAGGCAACCAATAATTGCTCAATCACCTTGTTTCGCCATTCGATGTCTATTAGCATGTGTATTGTAGATTCCTTCAAGGACTTCTTCGAGAATTCTTTTGGCTTCAAATGCATCCATGCACCAAAGTAGTATTGATCCTAACCTTTCTTGTATAAAACTCTATCATCCAAAATAAAGCTTGCAGCTATTCTTTGGATGGTTCTTTTGTTAGTTTCAGTAGTGTATTTGGGGTATTACTAATTTTTTATGTAACAAAGGATGTCATGATACCATGGCAGACCATACTTTTCTTCGACATTCTGACAATGTATTGGAGTTGTATATATGCTCATCTGTATAAGAATAATGTCTGATTTTTTATTAACTTTAAACATGGATGATAAAATGGGCTAAGGCATCAGTGATTTGATTCTTTTCCTAATGTAAATGCTGAAAACTGATATCATCGAATTCTTTTTTGAGTTTTAAGATCAGACTCCCATAATGAATCAGTTTAGTATTATACATTTGCCATTCTTCTTTCAGTTGGTAGATGACAAGGGTTAAATCTCTAAATAATTGTAGTGTTTGAATACCCCTTTCAATGGCAGGTTGGAGTCCCATGACATAGGCCTTATATTCAGCTATATTATTGATGCAGTCAAAGTTTAATCTTACGGTAAAGTGGTAGTAATTTCCATCAAGCGAGATAAGAATTACCCCAATTCCATGCCTCGACACATTTGAAGCACCATCCAAGTATATTTTCCAAGATGAACTACAATCGATAGTGTTCTCTGCCTCGGATATGCATATCAAGTCTTCGTCAGGGAATTCAAAGTACAAAGGTTAATAGTCACCTATTGCTTAGCTTGCCAAGAAATCTGCTATTGTACTACCCTTAATAGCTTTCTGGTTCACATACATGATGTCATACTTAGAAAGTAAGAATTAGCATCTAGCTAATCTCCTTGACAAGGCAAGAGCTTCATATAAATACTTGATGGGATCGAGTTTGGCAATCAACAACGTAGTATGGTACAACATATATTGCCTTAACCTTCAAGCTATCTAAGCTAGAGCACAACATAACTTCTTTACTATTGAATAGTTATTTTCATATTCTGTGAACTTCTTGCTCAAGTAGTAGATAGCATGTTCCTTTTTACCTAACACATCATGTTAATTATTATACACAGCCCATCGACTTGTCGAAAACTGATAAGTATAGGATTAGAGATTAATCGAGCATTGATGGCACAATTATCAGATAGTTCAAAAGGTAATGTTTGGCTTTATCGAAAGGTTCTTGGCATTCCTTATACCATTCATTGAGATTTTGTTTTTGAAGTAGCTGAAAGATTGGATCACATTTGTCAAGTAGCTAATATATAAATCGAGCTATGTAATTCAACTTTCCCAAGAAACTCTTCACTTTTTTGAGTTTGAGATGGTGATAGATTCTGATGACCTTGATGGGATCGACTTTTACTCCTTTTTTGTTCACAATGAAACCTAATAGTTTACTAGATGTGATGCTGAATGTGCATTTTGTTGGATTTAACTTAAACTAGTATTTGCGAACCTATTTGAAGAGTTTTCACAAATTGGCCATATGTTCACTTTTTTTTGGTGATTTAGTGATCATATCATCCACATAAACCTCGATTTCTTTGTGCATGAGATCATGAAACAATGTTACCATCACCCTATGATAGGTTGCCCCAGCGTTCTTGAGCGTAAAAGGCATCACTTTATAGCAGAAAGTGCCTTACATGGTTAGGAAAGTGGTCTTCTCCATATCTTTAGCTGCTATTTTAATTTCATTGTAACACAAAAATCCATCCATGAAGGAAAATAGTTCATTTTTGCTATTGTCTGCCAGCATATCGATATAGGCAAAGGGCAATTATCTTTTGGGCTAGCTTGGTTTAGATCCCTATAATCTACATATATCTGCACTTTATCGTCTTTCTTAAGAACTGAGACTATATTGGCTACCCATTCAAGATATTTGGCTACTTCAAAAAATCTTGCTTCATATTGTTTCTTCATTTCTTCTTTAATCTTCAGAAGCATTTCAAGTTTCATCCTTCTCAGCTTTTATTGTATGGGCTTACACTAGGATTTGAGGGGAAGTTTATGGACCACAATATTGGTGTCTAATTCGAGCATGTCCTGGTCGGGCCAGGCGAACACATCCCAATATTCTTGGAAGAGACTTATTAGTTTTGCTCGAGTTAATGGGTTTATGGAGGTTCTAATTTTGACCTCTTTCCGGTCTTCATCTCTTCCAAAGTTTATGGTTTCAGTGGGTCCCTCATAAGACAATATTTGTTTTTTTTTCTATTCTATTAATCTAAACAGGTCCAGAGGTATAGGGTTCTCTTCAGAATCCCCCTCAGACTTGACCTCACCAATACAGATTGGTTACTTAAAATTGATATCCAGAGTCTCAGTATGAACGTTCATGTCACATTCATCGGGGTACCAGAAAACATGGGAAAAATAATACAAGTGAAAAATATGTAGAGAAGGGTCTAAAAGTTGGCAAGAACTATGGAATGAACACAAAAGATGAAATGCATAATGCTTAGTCATTTTTTTATAATATTTAATAAAAGGATGCCCATACAAAGGATCCTATAATACTTTTAGGTGAAAACATGTAAGTTTGGTTCATAGCATTACTTTGAAATAGATTTGAATAACACAGGAATCTCAGTTTCAATCTAACCACTTAGAACAAATCCTAGAGGACCCAAACGAGTCTCTCAATCCATCATTGATATCTTTGGCTCACCAACTACATTGATAGAGAGATCCCTAAATGCCTTGTTCAATATGAGCATAACACTAGTGGAGCTTATATTCATATGTCTTCCTAGACAAAATTTCTCGAAGCAGTGGAAACATCATTGGTTCATATCACATATCTTGACCCAATAGATTGGCCATCCTTTCTCAAGATTCTTTTGAACTTATTTTCTTTTTGTTGTGCACTAGCCTTAAATCCCAACCATTTTTGGTCGATCTAGTTGACAACTTTCAAGATGCTGGTAATCCCTTAGAGGTGTTTTCCAACCTTTCTAGCCTGACCACCTTTGCCAATAGTTAACTTTAGACCCATACAAGTGCTCTTCAATAGATGAGGCTTAAGTATTGGTAACCCATCCTTAATATAAGTGGCATGAACACACTCAAAGGATTTGTTAACCTTGATTTTGGTTTTGATATAACAAACAACTTAAGTTAAATTAATACTCAACTTGGTAATTGTGTTTAAATTGAAAAGCATTTTAAAAAAATATTAAGTTTGTATTTTGTCAAAAATTTTATGCTTTAAAAAGTATTATACTTAGATAATTTTTTAGATTTGTTTGAGTCAACAATAATCATTTCACAAACATTTTTGAAGGTTGGTATCGATATAAAGAACAAATGTATCGATACTATGTTTAAAAATCCTTAAATGTATCGATACAAGTGTGAATGTATCGATACAGCCTGCTTAGTATCGATACTCACCCCATGTGTATCGATACAAGGCTTGGCAGTAGCCAA
>JBBYHK010000002.1:7764366-7826905 GCA_038382065.1 Adansonia grandidieri
GTGATGGAAACATGGAGAGCTCACTAAAATGATGAAGATGCTAAAAAATAGAAAATAAAAGTGATAAAGTAAGAAGTTATACCAACAAAACTTCAATTTTTAGCCAAATAGTTGGAGTAGCAGAGATGGCTTGAATTTCCCTCTTTTCCTTGTTGTTGATAAGCAAGAAAAAGAGAGAAACAAAGAGGTTTTGGTTCTAGTATGGATAAGGGTGATTTTTAGAATGTGTAGTGGTTGAGAGTGAGTGTTTTAGGGCTATTTTTGGGTGCCAAGTGAAGAGCTACGAGATTTGGTTTTCTTGACGTGTGAATGTGTTTTGGAAGTTGAAAATGAGTTGGAATCTCCCCCAAAATCTCAGTTGCGATATAAGTGGTCTATTTATACCAGCATTGTGGAGTCAAATTGGAGGTGTTTTTGGTCATTTCTCAAGGGGGACAAAATGATGTCAGATTGATAACTATTGAGTGGCTGTTGGGAGCAACTTGTTGCCAATGTGATGGACATAGGGTGGCTGGTTAAATGCTGAAATCATTTTCTAGCAAATAGGGTGGCTGATGGTGATCTTGGTCAACAAACTAGGGAGAAGTAGGGTGATCATGTGACATTGAACTTTTTTATCTAATTAAGACTTCAAAAATGTTTTGATTAATTCAAAAGTCCAAATTCGTAATCTGATATGGGTTTTGATCTTTTCTAATGCAAAGAAATAAGTTATAATCGAGTTTTGGATCAATGGTGGATAAGTTAAAAATTCTCGGATCTTGGAAAATAGGCTGCATGTATCGACACATTGCAAAATGTATCGATACATTTGGTCCAAAAACCATGAGTGTATCGATACAATAAACATTTCATCGATACAATGATCATTCAATTGATACTATGAACCATTGTATTGATTCAATGCTTCATTGTATCGATCCATGTTGATATGTATCAATACATTTCTTTACAGAATGCACGTTTTGGTCTTGGCATGGCCTAGTATCGATAAATAAGCTCTTGTATCGATACATAAGGTCATGTGTCGATACATTTAAATGTTGTATCTATACAAATGGGGACATTTCAAATTTTTAGATCATTAGAGCATTGCATCGATACATGAGAACCATGTATCGATACGTTCAAGCAAAATTATGAATTTTCTCATATCTTTTGTCCCTAGACACCTTGAAATACACCCTTTGATGCCACATCTTTGCATTTATCTTTGATATGATCCATAGGCCTTCTTGACCTCTTCAAAAATACTTTTTCACCAGGCAACATGTCATCTGATGATTATCGCCCCCTATCACGTCCATGCCTTAGGTTGCTAAAAAAATTAGACCAAACAAAATAAGGTGTCTACACCTTTAAACTTTGAGTTCCTTAACAAAGACTTGATGTGCATATTCAAGGCAGAGAACACTGTCAAATGTGGGTCCTCATGGAGGATATACTTTGATGGAGCTTTAAATGCATTAGGGCATGGAATTGGGGTAATTCTCATATCACCCAAGGGAAGCCATTACACTTTCATAGCCAAATTAAACTTTGACTACACCAACAACATAGTCGAATATAAGGCTTGCATCATGGGACTCTGGGCAGCCATTGAAAGGAGCATTCAAACATTACAAGTGTTTGGAGATTCAGCCTTCATCATTTACCAACTGAAGGGAGAATGGCAAACACATGATGCTAAACCGATCCACTATGGGAATCTAATATCAAAGCTCACGAAAGAGTTTGATGATATTACCTTTCAACATCTACCTTGAGAAGAGAACCAAATCGCTGATGCGTTGGCCACTTTATCTTCCATGTTTCAAGTCAATCAAGAATCGAACATTGCTCCTATCCAAATAAGTATCTATTCAACCCCGGCACATTACTAGAATGTTGAAAAAGAGAATGATGGTTTGCTGTGGTATCACGACATCCTTTAATACATTAAGACTCAACAATACCCAGAAGGCACCATCAAAATTATTAAGAGAACCATTAGACAATTTGCTACAAATTTCATTTTGGATAGTGAGATTTTGTACAAGAAGGGCTAAGATAAGGTGTTACTCTGATGTGTGGATGCATTCGAAGCCAAAAGAATACTTGAAAATGTTCACAAAGGGAATTATGGTTTGCATGCTAATAGACACCAAATGTCAAGACAAGTCATGCAATCAGGTTATTTTGGTTGACTCTTGAAAAAGATTGCATTTACTATGCTCGAAAGTGTCACAAATGCTAAATCTACGCTGATAAGTGTCCCATCGACACCTCTACATGTTATGATAGCTTTATGGCCCTTCTCTCTTTAGGCCATGGACATGATTGGACCGATTACCCCCAAGGCTTTTAATGGGCATCAGTTCATTTTGGTCACGATTGATTATTTTACCAAGTTGGTAGAGGTAGCTTCTTATGCCAATGTCACTAGATATGTTGTGTACAAATTTGTGAAATAGGACATCATCTATAGATATGGTCTTCCCAAACAGATCATCACTGATAATTCATGCAACCTAAAAAACAAGATGATGCAAGCAGTTTGCTCTCAGTTCAAGATTTAGCATTGAAATTATGTCATATACCATCCAAAGATCAACAGAGCAGTTGAAGCCGCCAACAAGAATATCAAAAAGATAGTTGAAAAGATGGTTGAGATGTACAAGAATTGGCATAAGAAGTTACCTTTTGCCTTACACGCTTATCGCACAGCAAAATGAACTTTCACAGGTGCCACCCCATTCTTTTTAGTCTACGATATGGAGGTCGTCTTGCCAATTCAAGTTGAAATCCCTTCAATTAAAGTCTTGATAGAATCGCAACTTGAAGAGGCTAAATAGGTTAAAAATCGATACGAACAGCTCAATCTCATCGAAGAAAAAAGAATCAAAGCCATCTATCATAGGTATATGTATCAAAAGTGCATGATAAGAGCCCATGACAAGAAGGTCCATCCTCATCAGTTCTGAGAAGGTGACTTGGTGCTCAAACAAATTCTCTCGATACATAAAGATACTCATGAAAAATGGACCCTAAATTAGGAAGGGCCATATATGGTGAAATGTGTATTCTCTGGAGGAGCTCTAATCTTAATCGATATGGATGGCAGTAACTTGCCCAACCTCATGAATTCTAATTCTTTTAAGAAGTACTAGGCTTGAGAGGACTTTAGGATGAAAACCCAAAAGGGCATCCTATTAGTCCCTCGCCTACCACTAAAAAAATCCAAATAAAAAAAAGTAATAATAATAGCAAAACAGAACAAAAAATAATAAAAAAAAGGAAAACCAACTTAAGTTGAAAACCAAAGAGGGCAGCTTAAGTGATCAGACCTCCTCGTTCAAACAAAGCCAAGCCCAAACTTTCATTACTCCAAAACCAATCTTTCCCATATTCATAACTCTAACCAAGACACCAAGTCATAACCTAACCCATATGTGCTGTGTCAACCAACACCACTAAAACCTCATCCATAGCTGCATGCAAAAAATGGAAACTACTAACTTTAAGGCCTCTATCCCACCGTGGGGCAATCTAAGGGATTTTTTTATGAGTCACCAGTAGCAAAAGAATCAATTGCTTGAAAGAAATCTCTTAAAGCACTCAATGAAGAATTCATCTCATCAACATCAGAGCGAGTCTACTAGAAAGACTTCTCATATCTCTTTTGTACTTCAAAACCTTTCACAATCTCATAAGTTTGTCACAACTTGTACCCTCTTTCTTTAAATGAAAATAAAACTATTTGATTTCTTGCATAACCTTTGTGTAACCCTGCATTCCATGTTGCATCATTTTTATCCTTTAATTGATAATGCTTGACAAATGGGCAAAACCGATGATAGGATTTCCTAGCATTACTTCAAAAGATAAAACTTTGCAGGAACTTTGTTTCATGTTTAAATACCAAGAATGAACTCTTGAGGGCCATAACCGATCTTGCCCTAGGACCCCACATTTGGAAAATATGCTCAAAATCTTCTCCCAATAAGTGGTCATGAACCTCTTGTACCTTCAAAGAGGGGACAGCCTTAACATTTACAACCTCTAGAAATCTAAAGCAAGATTGACAAACCCTGGGCAAAAGGCCACCTCACCAAAACCGAAGAAAGCCCAAAACCAGCCATTAGATTAGGCCTTTAAAGTCATCACCCTTGCATCAATTAGGCAGGCATTTGTATCTCTATGCATTATGCAGCATTTAACATCTTACAATTATCAACTCCCATAAGTAGAAGTCAAATTTATAGGGAACCTAAGGTACCATTTTTTTATTTCAAAAAAAAACCCCAAAAGGCCTCAAGTAAGTGCCTTTGACCTTACATGCTCATTGAATCACCCAAAAAGGGTATTTGAACTCATTTCCTTCTAGTCCTCAACAAGTAAGATGCTTCCCTACCCCAAATCCCATACAAGCTAGCGGCAACTATCCACCTCAATCTTCAAAGAGCAGGACGCTTATCAAAGCCCGCACAAGCTGATAGTAGCACATAACCTACCTTAGTCCTGAAAGAGTAAGATGTTTTCTTACCTTAAAGCTCATACAAGCTGGTGGCACTTTTTTACCTTAGTCTTCAAAGAGCAGGATGCTTCCCTACCTCAAAGCCCATACAAGCTGATGGCCATATAACCGACCTCAGTCCTAAAAAAGTAGGACACTTATCAAAGCCCACGCAAGCTGATGGCACCACATAACCTACCTCAATCCTTAAAGAGTAGGACATTTTCTTACCTTAAAGCCCACACAAACTGGTGGCACCTAGTTAGCTTCGTTCACAAAAAGCTGGACATCTTTCTTTACTTACCTCAAAGCCTACATAAGCTGATGGCACTTATCTACCTTAGTCCATGAAACGTTGGGCATCTTTCTTTACTTACCTCAAAGCCCACATAAGTTGATGGCACTTATCTACCCTAGTCCATGAAAAGTTGGATGTCTTTCTTTACCTACCTCAAAGCCTACACAAGCTGATGGTACCTGTTTGAAAAAAAATGAAAAACAACCTAGTAGGGAGGTCAAACCCTATAAACTCATCAAAATCATTTTTTTGTAAGTTGTTTAACTCATCTCGACATGATACTAAAAAACTCTCCACTTCTTAGTAGGCACACAAATCCATTACCCCATCTGAACAAAATGGTGTCTATTTGTCTTTGCCCTGTTCCTAATACTTAGCAACGGTTAAAGAAGGGCAGCTATAGACACCTCATTTTGTTCGAACCAATTTTTAGCATCCTAAGAGTTAGGTAAAAGATGGTAAAATAAAAAAATAGAAATAAAAGATGGGGGATGATTGCCGGGTATGCTATTGCCGGCACTATTAGGTGACACGCACCAAGCGAAAAATTATTTTTTGGGAAGGTCTAAAATACCTATGGGTCGTATTAAAGGAAATGTAAAAATGAGGCATCAAAGGCCATATTTTAGGGCGTCACCAAGGTTATTCAAATGATACACAAATTAATTTCCTATTGTTTGTGACCATGTTGAGGTAAATCGGGAAGTCACAAGTACATACAAGTTATATTGGGGTGCAAGTATTGATGCGAGGCCTTTATGGTGCAAAAAACTTGAATTTCACATGTAGTATCGATACAAGAGGGTTTGGTATCGATACCCCAGTGTGGTATCGATACTTGGCATGTTTGTATCAATATAGACCTTAACAGTAGCTAAAGTTATGATTTTTGGCAAAATATATCGATACACAAGCATGACCATTAATACAAATCCATGGAGTATCGATACTGGCCTCTAAGTCTCGAGACTAGAAACATTTATTGCTCTTAGTATCGATACATAACTCATTGTATCAATACTTAGGAGTAAAAGTACCTTGTGTATCAATCTAACATGTTTTGTATCGACACACTAAGGCATTTTTGCCTTGTTCGAGCAATTTTTTGGCCTTTGAAAATCCAATTTAAACATGTTTTTGCACCAAGGAACTATCATAAAACATTGCAAACCTCAACTATGGGTTCATTAACAGATTCAAACAAATTTTTAGAGTCTAAAACAATTTATGACAAAGGTCACTTTTATAAGATATATGGGTGTAAGAGGGTGTGGCAAGCATATCTCCAATTGCAGGCTTTCACAGCCTTTCTACCACCTTGCTTAGCATGGCAGAACCAATAAGAGGAAAGTCAACTGAGCATGGTAGTTGGAGATGTCCCCTGGTGCAGAAGAAAAAAATCAAAAGTGCCTTTTGCATTATCTTCTAAAAGCAGGGGTTGAGCAATGAAAGAACAAAAAACTAGCTATCTCAGAAAAAAAACTCTCTCAGCTATCAAAAAAGCTCTCCAGCAATCCCAGAAAACTTTTCATCCATCCCACAAACCCTTCAGCCACTTTAGCTTTAAAAATTCACCAAAACACTATTCCATTACCTTTCACCCTCAACCAACCTCTATTCCCTAGCTCCCTAAAACCACCACCATAACACATTCAAAAACTCAACATTTGACACACTTTCATCCTTAAAACACCCCATCAGCAACCATATTACCAGAAAGCTTCTTTTTTTTACCCTTTTCTTACTAAATAATAGCAAAAAGAGGGAAAAAACTAAATTTAAAGTCACTACCTTAAAAAGGAGGAAACTTTAAGCCTTTGCTAGTATATTTTTTACCTTGTTCCATATATTTTCTGTTTTGATCATCCATTTCATTTTAGTGAGCCCTTCATGTTGCCATGACCCTCCTAATACTCTGATGCATCTTTGTTGCCTTGGTTATGGTAGTCTTAGGATTTTGATGACCTTCTTGACACTTGATGTTGTGGGATATATAAACTCACTATACTTTATTTTTGTGATTACACAGTCTTTGTTCATACATCTTTTGCCATGTTTCTTTCCTATTCACATATCTATTACATATTTAAATGGTCACCTTGACATGTCTTAGGTAAGTTCAAACATTTTCTTGTGTTTTAAGGTGTCTAATGAAATAAAAATCCTATCTTGATGACTCCAGCATCAATCCCCTTGTTTAAACATGTTCATATCATCTCCATACACCTTTTTTGTCATCTTCTTACATTTGTGTCACACATTTTTATGTCAAAATGTCATATTTGCTTGTTTGTATATTTGATCCATGTTTATCTTTGTATGTGTTGTATTTGTTCATGATACCTCCATTAAAATGCTTGCTTGTTTCTTACAAACTTATTTTTGGAAACATCCAAAAGTTAAGTTTATATTACCTTTAATAGATGAAGAGTAGCACGAACTTAATGTTTTCATCAAATTGGTATCTCAATCTTGGGGGCAAATCAACATTTCAACTCTGGATTCATGGTGAAATAAGTTCATTTTTTTCTAAAAAAGGAAAATCCTTTTTAGTATTAACCTTTGATCTTGAGTCTCATGTTAATTTCGGTGACATGGTCAATAGGTTATTCCATCATCCTAAACTACTTAGGGATTGTGGAATTAACTTGTGAAGCTCATGTTACTTTTTGTCATAGACGTTCGGACATCCTAGGCCCGAGTCTATCTTCAAAAAAACCAGAATATCGAATAATCCCTTTGTTTCTGCTTTAGTAGCACTATAGTCTAAACTTGAAAAATTATTTTCGAGCCTCAAAATATTTCCTTCAATTTTTCTAATATTTTTCCTGTAAAAAGGCATCAATTTACCTTTCTAGTAGTGTCTTATTTACCCTCGGATCATCTCAGATGAGGGAGTTATGATTTTTTGAACCTTTTCTATCTAAAACCCCTAAAACCAACGTGCAACATTTTGTTTGGGCCATTTCGGCCAATCAAATGATTTTTTTATGAAATTTCTAGATATTTTACCAAAACGTTCACAAAATTCCTTTTCCAGAATGGTATTATCCATGATTTAACAATCCCGGATAAGCCCAAAATGATTTTTTGCAATCCATCATGCCCTTTAATTTTACATGCTACTAGAACTAAGATGAACGTAACTTCAAAAATTATTTCCGCCTAGAAAGTGATTTTCTAGAATTTTTGAAATATTTTTATGTTAAACCTTGTTGAGTTATCTTTCCAATAGTACCTCCTTTACCCTCTGAAGTCTTTGAATACACCAAAAAAAATCTGGAAATAGAGATGACATATGCTGCCCCCTATTTTCAACCTAATTTTGGAATCTCCTTTTATCGAGATGTTTAGATGTCTTGAAATGCACCCATTTAGCCTTATAACACCAACTCATTTTGACTTGGACCAAAGTTAAAATGGAAAAAAAATAAGATTTCATATTAAAATTTTTGCTAATGGAGTTACTCTAACTCCACTACTCAAAGGGGGATACTCCAACCCCCTTTTTTAATCAAAGTTAAATTTTCTCCTTGTTCCTAAATATTTTCCTAACTTTGGGGATACTCTAACCCCACTACTCCGAGGGAATACTCCAACCCCATTCTTTTAAGAAAATAATAATAATAATAATAATAAAATTTTTTCTTTATTCCTAACTATTTTCATAACTCTATTTTAAGGGACACTGTAACCCCACTTCTCTGAGGGGATACTCCAACCTTGCTTTTACCTTTAAAACTTAAAATTTTCTCTCTTCCGGATGCCTTAAACTTTTTGATAAAAATCATCTTTGTTCTTCAAATTACCATCAAATCTAGACCGATCTCTAAAATTGTCATCTGGGTTATTCTTCAATAATCGAAGGCAATTAATATATAAATTTCAATCGCTCCTCTTGTTTCTTGTTCTTTTGTTTGTGATTGCTTGTTTATGATATTATTATATTTCTTATTTTTTCCTCACAACTTATTTCCTTTTGTAGTGTTATTGTGCATTCATATTTAAAATTCATTTTCCAATAAAATTTATGAGGCGATGTTTCATGTTGGTATCTCTTCAGTGCCTAATACAAAACATCCAATTTTTAAAATCTAATCCTAACATCGTTTTCATTAAAAATCCCTATGTTCCTTACACCTCTAAGGTGCATAGGTGATCTAATTTTCCTTAATAAAAAAAAAAACCTAGATTTACATTTTTCAAAACTTAATGCATTAAAGAGCATTATATCTAAATGGAGATCAAATGAAACCAATTTAATCGAGACCAAAGTGAGATATAGTTAGTAGGTACTGATTTTGGGCATCGTGGGGATTCTAGTCCTTTCTTACATGTAACCAACTCTCGAGCCCAACCAATGAATCTCTAGACTTCATTGACCTTGAAATTACTGTTTTGAGTTTTGTAACTCGTAATATTGTTTTCAATATGAGTCTGATCTTACCTAGCCTAAAATGATTGGTGGTAACTCCAAATTTATAGCCACTTCGTGGTGCCCATCCAAGTCTAGTTGGATAAGCAACTCATTCGACAGTCCCTATCACCTTCATATCACCACGCCTAATCTAAATCCTAATCAAGGGATAGCTCAAAGGCTCTACCACAACCAACCATCATTTATCTTTGAGTCGAGTGTGCTATGCTTTTCAGATCGTCCGAAGTTTTAAAGGCCTGGCATGTGGTGATAATGACCATTAATGTTCTAGTAAAACCTATAAAAAAGAGTGTTGGTTGCCTCTTCATGAGTTAATTCAAGTTTTTGTTTCTTTTTTTTGGGTTGGACATAACTGAAACACAAAATAATAAAAGATCAGACTACTTGGCCAAATCAAAGAAACCAAATCTAAAACCACATGGGAGGAAAAATTGACCTAGACACCTCAAATCATCCTCGGATGTGGTAAAAAGAAAGAAACTCCAAAAATGTATTATGCACATGGGCAGACTCTTAACCTAATACTTTCACTTCTAATTCAAGATTGAGGGGTAGGCTACCTAAACTCAGCCAAGATTTCCAAATTAAAACTAACAATAAGAAGCTTGTCAGAAATAATGGAAAGCTCAAAGATGCCATAAAAGTTTAACCAATCAAAAGAGAAGATTCAAGCCATTGAGAATGAGGAGGAATTCAGAGATACGAGAGAACTTTTGTTGTTCCCAGATGTGATCATTCTGCCAAAGTTCAAAACTCCATAATTTGAAAAGTGTGGTGGACTTTCAGGCCTAAAAATGCAGCTGATGGCATATCGTCACAAAATGGCAGAGCATACCTGGAATGAGAAACTGCTCATCCATATTTTTTCTAAGAGCTTAACTGGGATAATGTCTAAGTGGTATTCCTGGTTAGAGAAAGGCAATTTATGTACATGGAGAAGCTTGGCTTGAGCATTTGTGGAGCAATACAAGCATATGTCAGAGATAGCTCTGGATCGATGATAACTTTATAAAATAAAGTCATGTAGTCTCATCATATGCATTAAATTATCCAAGTCTTAGAGATTTTTATTTAGAGTTTATTTACTTTTAGTAGTTTTTAATATTTTTATTTATTTTCCTTATATTTTATAAAGTTATTTAAGTCCTTTTGTATTTTTGTAGATCAAATCTTGAAAGAGTTTCCAAAAGTTCAATAACTTAATCAATAAGCAAAATGGACTCAGTTTTGTGGTTTCCAAAAATAAATTAATTGAACTACTTGCTCACCAAGTTTCTCTCTAAGGTTTTGCCTATATATAAGACCTTAGGATTAGAATATGACATATCCTAGACACTTTATAGCTTTTATCTTTCTTAACTTTTTGAAAAGGAAAGTAGCTATCAGACTGTGAATTGGAGAAGGATTTAGAGAAGTTTAAAGACCAAGAATCGACAACTCTTAGTTTTTTTTTCCCTTAATCTTTTAGTCTTTATTGTAATATTCATAATGGTGAAACTCTAGAGTTTTGTGTTTTATTTAATCAATATGAACTAAATTTATCTTTCTAGGGTTACAATGGAACTCAACATGTAGTTTAGATTATTTTATTCTCTACTTTGGATTTAATGATATTTGAGTTGTTTGTTTAATACTGTTCTTAATGATTCTAATTGCTTGATCACTAATTAAATTGATTTGGTAACCTTAATGAACTTGGAAAAAGGAATTTTATGTTCAGACTTGGAATAAATGACACATGTTTCATAGTCATTTATTAGGATAAATTGATCTGCATGTTAGATAAGGTTAAACAAGCATACCATACATAACCAAATTAAAGTCTGAGCTTAATCAGTTTGTTTTAATTCAATTTGCATAGGAATATGGTAAACTGGTTAATAAAGATATTTTTATTGGACCATCGGAAGATACTTATAAATAAACTATAACTCTAGGCTAACAATTCAAAGTCATTAATCAAGTTAAGAGGATAAAATAGGTTCAAGTAAAGGGTTGAGGGAAATTATAATCCTTGGCTTTTCTCATTGATTAAATAAGCCCTTTTTTAATTTCATTATTTTGTTACTTTGTTAATTTTAGTTTAATTTTATTTGTATTTAACAATATTCTAGTTAATTATTTGGATAAGATTAAATTGTTTTAATTTTTGTAATTAGCGAATTTTAGTTTAATTCCTCATAGGAACAATACTCTACTTCATTATAATATTACTTGTTTACGATACGTGCACTTGCATAAAAGTTCGATATGAAATTTTTTTGGTGTTATCAGTGGGAATTGTTTTACTATTTTTGCTAATATTAATACAAGCAATTTTAATCTTAATTTACATTTTTTTATTTATTTTGTTAGGTACTTTTGGTCATTGTAGCAACAAAATGGCTGAAGAAAAAAATACAAAGTGTCTGGAAAAAAAGGTACTAGAATGTCATTCATTCTATTATCCAGAGACCTATAATCCAAGCTAATAACTTTGAAATAAAGCCAGCCATTTTTTAGATGATCTAAATTTTAGTCCAATTTGGTGGTTTACCCTATGATGATCCTAATGCTCATATTGTGAATTTCTTGGAGATATGTGCTACTTTCAAACACAATGGAGTTTTAGATAATGCCATTAGATTGTGACTCTTCCCTTGTTCACTCTGGGATTAGGCTAAAAGTTGGTTAAACTCACTTCCTGCTGGCTTTATAACTACATGGGATGACTTGGCCCAAAATTTTCTTGTTAAATATTTTCCTCCAGCCAAAAGAACAAAGATAAGAAATGACACACTACCTTTATATCTGAAGCTTGGGAGAGATTTAAGGATCTGCTTTAGAGATGTTCTCATCATGATCTTCCTAAATGGCCTTTGATATAAACTTTTCATAATGGAATGATGGGTTGTACAAGAACTATTATTGATGCTACAGTGATGGAACATTCATGTGGAAGTCACCAAAGAGGCTTATGAGTTAATTGAAGAGATGGCTTCTAATAATTATCAATGGTCCAGTGAAAAAGGTTTGCCAAAGAAAGTTATTGGTATTCATGACGTTGATACCATTGCTTCAATAATTACACAAATAGCAGCACTTTAAAAGAATTGAATTCTATAAGGGTACCTTCAATTCAAAGTCTTTTTATGGTTTATGAAGTATATGGTGATGGACATTCTAGAGATCATTCCCAACCTTTCCTAGATTTTTTTAACTATATTGGGAATTATAGTAGACAGCAAGATGACCCTTATTTCAATAGCGATTATCCAGGTTAGTAGAACCACCTAAAATTTTCATGGAAAAATAACCAAGTGCCTTCGTCTACAAGTAAGCAAGCATTCCCTCATGTTTTTTTACCAAGCTTAAACTCTTATTTAAGAAAATAAGTCATCATTGGAAGAGATTTTGTTATGGTTTATGAAGAAAACTGATGCTCTCATTCAGAATCACGCAAAATATCTTAGACAAACTTAAGGCATGGTTCAAGATCAAGTAGAATCTCGTAGACAAACTCAAGCTATGGTTCAGGATCAAGTAGAATCCCTTAAAAGAACTAAAGCTTTTGTTAATAACCAAGCAGCATCTCTAAGGAAGCATGAGATACAAGTGGGCCAACTTGCTAATGCCATCAATAATCATCCAATAGGTACTCTTCCAAGTGATACCAAGCCTAACCTGAGAAGGGATATGAAAGAGCAATGTAATGCAATCAACTAAAGAGAGGAAAAGAGGTTGAATTGTAACAAAAGGAAAAATAAATCAACCAAAACAACTAATGAAGAAGATGTAGAAAGGAAGCAAAAAAGAAATAGAGCAAGAAAGCCACCTTCAAGCTACCTACCACCACCTTTTCCTTAGCGTCTTCGAAAACCAAAGCTTGGTAATTAATTTTAGAAGTTTCTCAAGGTATTTAAAAAGCTCCATATTAATATAACTTTTGCTAAAGTTTGAGAACAAATGCCAAAATATATCAAGTTTATGAAAGAAATCTTGTCAAAGAAGAGGAAATTAAGTGAGTTTGAGATAGTTTCACTTAGTAAAAAATATAGTGCCATCCTTAAAAAGAAATTGCCACCAAAGCCTAAGGATCTAGAGAGCTTCACCATTCTATGCACTATGGGTAACAAATTCTTTTGTAGTGCTTTATGTGATTTCAAAGATAGTATAAATTTAATGCCTCTTTCTATCTATCAAAAATTCAGTTTAGGGTAGGTAAAACCCATTATAGTTATGTTATAATTAATTGATATATCTTGCACTCATCCAAAAGCCATTTTGGAGGATGTGCTTCTAAAGGTTGATAAATTTATTTTTCCCACTAACTTCATTGTACCTAACATAGAAGACGATAGTGAAATTCCAATCATTCTTGGGGGACCATTTTTAGCTACTGGTAGAACTCTTATTGATGTACAAAAAGGAAAACTTACCATGAGAGTTCAAAACCAAAAGGTATCTTCTAAACTTTTTAAAGTAATTGATTATTCTAATAAATTTGAAGAATGTTTGGCAGTTCATGCTACGAAAGATGTGCCCAAAAGTTCAATGAATGTCTCAAAGTTTTCAAGGAAAGGTCCGAACAAGACAAGCATAAAGGACAACTTTAAGCCAATTAAGATGGTGTATGAAAGTACAAAGAAAAGGGATAGCAACTCATGTAATGTTAGGGAGGCAAATCTAGTCAAAAAAGGACATCAATCAATTTAGCTAACCCAAAATAACGATGGAGATAGTTAGGTTGAAGACTATAAATCAAGCACTTCTTGGGAGGCAACCCATACTTCTTAAACTTCTTTTTTCCTTAATTTTAGTATTTTTATTTAGTTTTTTTCATAATTAATATTTTTTATTTTACTTTTATTTACTAGGTTAAAAAAAGTTCCTAGTGCTACAGCACCCATTTAAATCAAAGCTTGGTGCAGCAGCACCGTAGCTAAAAAAAATTATGGTGCCCCCATAATACGAGGGCTGGCACTGTAGCATATTTGTTGTTTATTTTTAAACCCCTATTTTACCCAGTCATTGGCTCAATGATGCGACAAGTTTTAGATTTGAATTTTTAATTTTTAATTTTATTTTTACCTTAACAAATTTACATTTTAGCATTATTATTAGTTTTAGGATTATTTTTAATAAGCTTGTTTTCTTTTGTTGTTTACAACTTTCCACCAACTTCGACAAACAAGATGAGGTCAAAGAGGACAATCAAAGATTTTCCCAACAAGTCTTTATCGAAAAGGGGGAGTTTCTTATTCTTATTCTTTTTATTTATATAATACTAAGAACAATGTTTTTTTTTAAGTTTGAGGGTAAGGCTTTTATTTTGCTAGTGTCAAATTTGTCTAGGATAGTTTGTTTTTACATTTTTTATTTTTATCTTTGTTTTTGCATAATTTTTTTTGCTAAGAGTTTAGTATGTTTGAGATGTTTATGCTTATAATTATGAGATCCTTGTCCAATAATTAGCATTTAGTTATTAATTTACCTTGATTCTTGGGAAAATATAAGCATAATTTGATTTTGCAATTAGATTCTTTTATTTTTCTCATTGTTAGGATGTTATTTTCGAAAATTTGAGCACCTAATCTCTTTTTTTGAGTTGTATGGCTTATTTAAAGACTGTTTATGTCAATGTAAATCACAATTATATCTAGAAGCCTATAATTTGTTTGATTCACTTTAGAGGTGAAATCTTAGATAACACTAAATTAAGGAGTGATTTAGGTCATCTTTGGATCGTTTAAGCCTTTCTAAGCCTACCTTTATGTATTTATCCTTAGTTTACCCTATTTGAGCTTAATTAATATTTATATATTTTTTATTGGTACATATATTATTTAGACAAGTGTAATGAGAAAAACATGATTAACTCTTATTACATAAGCATATGTGTAAAATTGTTTCAAAAAATATATGACCCATGCTTAAAATGGCTTATATTGGTGAAATAAAAATTTTAAAAAATGAAAAAAAGAAAAAAGTTGTGCTAATAAATAAGTGGCATGAGAAGAAAATGTCATGAAAAAGGGAGCATGTGCTTCAGAAGTGTTATGAATGGCTCTTGAAAAAAAGGCAAGATCTAAAATAATGAAACGTGTCTATGGGTGAATTAAACTAAAATCTATCTTTTCTCCTACCTTGACCCTAACCTTTCATTATAAGCTTAATAAAATCCTACATAATCTTCAATGAGGTATTAGTCTACATTAGTGGAGAGAGATAAAAAGCAAACATATGAGAATTTAATATTAATTCATAGTTTGCATTAGCATAAATTTGTTTGGGTTGCATGTAATTATATGTAAAGAGATAATATATACAAACATATACACATTGAAAATCCATTTGAAGCATTTTTTGATTGAATCAAAGCATGAATTTGAATTATGTTTATATCTATCTTGAGTTGGAATATTGAGATAACTTTTGAAGAAAATTAAGGCAATCATCATTTGAGTACATTCATCTCAATTTGTATTTCATTTCAGTTGTTTGATTTTTGTTTCTTTGTTTTGTTTAATTTTGCTCGAAGACTAGCAAAATCTTAAGTTTAGGGGTTTGATAACTCTACAAAATAGTCATTTAGTCTCATTGTATAATTAAATTAGCTACATCTTTGAGATTTTTATTTACAATTTATTTATTTTTAGTAGTTTTTAAATTAGTTTTATTTACTTTCCTTATATTTTATAGGTCAAATCCCAAAAAAGTTTCCAAAAGTGCTAAAACTTAATTAAGAAGCAAGTGAACTCAGTTTGACAGTTTCCAAAAATAAATTAATTGAGCTACTTGCTAGCTAAGTTTCCCTCTAGGGTTTTCCTATGTATAGGACTCTTAGGATTAGAATTAAAGATATCTTAGATATTCCACAGCATTTATTTTTCTTAATTTTCTTAAAAGGAGAACAGCCGTCAAGACTATGCAATTGGAGAAGTTTGAAGACAAAGACTTGAGAAGTTTTTGTTTTCTCTCTCCTTTAATCTTTTTATCTTTATTATAATGTTTATGATAGTAAAACTCCAGTGTTTTGTGTTTTATTTAATCAATACGAATGGAATTTATCTTTCTAAGATTATAATGGAACTCAACATATACTTTTGGATTATTTTATCCTCTTCTCTTGATTTAATGATATTTGAGTTGTTTGTTCAATCTTCTCTAAACGCTACTAATTGCTTTATCACCAATTAGATTGACTTGGTAACCTTAATGAACTTGGAAAAAAAGATTTTTGCGTTTTGACATGGCTTGAATGATATATGTTTCGTATTCATTTATTAGGATAAATTGATCTACATGTTAGATAGAAATATACGAGCATGCCATATGTAACCAAATTAGAGTCTGAGCTTAATGAGTTTCTTTTAATTCAATTTGCATAGGAATATAGTAAATTGGTTAATAGAGATATTTTTATAAGAATATCAAAAGATATTTATAAATAAATTAGAACTCTAGGTTAGCAACTGATTATCATTAATTAAGTTAAAAGGATAAAATATGTTCAAATAAAGTGTTGAGGGAAATTATAGTCTTAGGCTTTTCTTATTGATTAAATAAACCCTTTTTAATTTCATTGTTTTGTTATTTAGTGAATTCTAGTTTAATTTTAATTTTAATTTTATCTCACAATATTTTAATTAATTGTTTAGAAAAGATTAAATTGTTTTAATTTTAGTAATTAATGAATTTTAGTTTAATTCTTCGTGGGAACGATACTCTGTTTCATCATTTAATTACTTGTTTAGGATACCTGCACTTGTATGGAAATCCACCAATAACCGATGCACTCTTCAGAACATGAGAAATAATCTTGGCAAAAGTTACAAGGAGTATGCCTGTCAACGTAAGGATGTGGCAGCATGAGTCCAATCACCTCTCACTAATAGAGAACTACAAATCTATTTTGTTGATACTCTTTCACCTTCATACTATGACAATTTGGTTGGCATGGCATTCTCAAAGTTCGTAGACATATTGTTTGCTATTCAAGCATGGCATAAAGGCAAGAAGGATTGTAGAAATAAGTGATGTAGCATTAGCAAAGTAGAAAGGCAATGGTACCAATCAATGCATGCAAAACTCAATTGTCACTAGTAAGAAGAAAGGAAAATTGAAGAAATGAAAAGATCTATTCTAGCTTGTCCTCGCTCTCAACCTTTCATTAATGGGTGGGCTTTGCAATTCCATATCCATGTTCCAAAACTTTTCACATAAGCTTACCTAATCTAAAGTTTAAAAGTGCAAATCAATCAAGGGAGGAATTTAGTCAATTCCCAAAGCAAAAAGGAAAGAGGCAAAATTATATCACTTTTTGCTAATTACTTGCACAGAGCTTTTACATCTACTTCCCAGAAATTAGATAATCTCCATCATCCTGGCAAAGGCAAGGAAACCTCCTAACGAAGAATGGTACAATCCAAGCATTAGATGTGAACACCACTAAAAGGTAGAAGGCCATACCACAGAAAATTATGATGCATTAAGAACAAAGTGTAGGGCCTCATGGATATGAACCAAACAAAGTTCAAAGAGCTTGTGGATGCCTATAAGGGACAATCGACCTAAGGGTCATTGACCTTAGGGTAGTATGCTAATTAGGGGTAGATTCTATATTAACTTTAAAATTCTATACGTTTCTTTATAGAAAATATGAACCTTGGATTAAAATCAATAAAGTTCAATATATGAGTGTCATGTATCTTGTCCTAGGCTATGAACTTTTCTACTAATGATTTCCTAGTATCAAGGGTAATGAGAACATTTAAAATGATTTTAATATGATTGGTGATTACAATCAAATTAGACTCTTTCAAAAAATGAAAAAAGAGATAAAAACCCTTCACCTTTAGTTATCATTTCTTGTCATTCAAATGAAAATGCTTTGAAATCAAACTTTCCTTTTAGATTTCTTGAAAGTGGAACAAATAGGTTATGCTCCTAAAAGATTAGGATACTGGTAGCTCAACATGTGTTAAATTTTTTAAATTGATGTTGGGACTTTGAGATCTCTCGAATTCACTTGAATAATCTAGTACCATAAATTCCTTAATGCTTTTTCAAATTCTTGATAAGAATCAACATGAGTAAAAAAACTTGCTTCATATATGAATTTTTTTTAATCCAATGCTCAATAAACAAGATGTGATATTCGAGAGGTTTCCTTTGCTAAATTGGTTTTTTTTCTTAAAGGTTTAACCAGAACTAAGTTTCATTTGGTGGTTACAGAATTTATAATTTTGAAAGGCAAACATAAAGCCAAAAACATAAAAGAAAGAGAAAAAAGGAAACAATTCGGTGCAACATCATGTTATTAAGGTGCTCAAAATTATTTCAAAAAGAAAACTTTCCTCTTTCTTAGGGAAAAGTTCATTAATTCAAATGGTTTTTTTGGATGAAAATGGCTATTTCGCTATCCTTTAACAAAAACAAAAATTATTCCTTTTACGATTCCATTTAAGCTTAATTAATTATTCTTTTTGAAAACTATAATCAAAGATTAACCTCCACATTGAAAGTAAGGTAAAGCAAAGGTTTAAGATCAAAATAAGCAAATTTTGCTCTAAAGCTACAAGAGGAACATGCTAATTATCATAAGGCCAAAACAAAGATAGATCGAATTTCAAGTTTTGAGTTCCTTCATAATAAAAAAACTAAAAACGAATGAGCTAAAAGATAGAAAGAAGTAAAAGAATATGAAGAAAGATGAAAACTTGTAAAAATAAAGATTACCTCATTTTAAAGAATAAAGGATTAAACTTCTTCTAAAGAGAAGTGATCCATGATTCATTCATCCTTAAATGCATAATTTGGGCCCAACCATCCTTTTTTTCTAAGCCATGAACCATGGCCTAAGTTACATACCTTAAAAAACTATTTTGATCAAACATATGAGCTATTGAGCCATTCCTGGAAAGCTTTTAGAAAATTCTACTTCTTAGATAAGTTTCAAGTCCTTAAGAATATAGGGGGATTAAAAAAAAAGAAAAAATGAATGAAGTTCAAGGGTGAAAACCCAGAAAGAGTAGTCTAGAATGAACTTAAAGATTCTGGATCGTTTCTAAATTGACAAACGTAGCCACTTAGAAGAAAAACCCCTGCCATGTCGATTCATGGACAATTCAAAACTTAGAAGAATTTCATAACATCAATAATGTTTAGGAAAATGTCCAACATTTCCAATGCCTTTCAAGAAAACGTTTTAAGCTTTAATGCCCATTTTAGGAACTAACACTAACTAAAAGCCTTCTAAATTAACCATGTAAGACATGGTGTTTACTAGCTCAACTTAACACTAGTTAAATTGTTACATCCAAAGATTAAAAGGATGTTTTAACCTAACTATTTGCCTTCCAAGGAATCCTTAGTAAAGGAACATCTTCCTTGACTTTATTGTGACAATCCATGACTCTATTATGTCAAACTTCAAATTTAGTTCAAATAGGGCCAATCCATTTGAGTCTTTAAACTTGTCCTACCTTAATTAGAGATATCTCTAGGGTAATTACCAACTGTGGAAAAACTTTGACATTACATGCTCATCAACCTTGATATGGGGAACTAACGCCAATTTTTGGGATTGCCAATCAAGTAAACTTTTCCCTAGATCAGAACAAGAATATGGTCTTGTTCAGTAAATCCTAGATGATTGAATGATTTTAAATTCTTTCCAGAGCCCAATAAGGGTAATGCTCGCTAAATAAGAGTTATCATATGTATATATGTTTTGTAGAGAAGAGCAAGTTTATTACTTCAACTGCATAAAACTATGAGATCTCCAATCTTGAATTAATAAACATTAACTTTTGTATTTGGTGACCTTCCAAGAAAAATCAAAATATTTTCAAGACTTTGAAGTCAAAATGAGAAAAGGTCTCACTGAGGCAAGCACCAAATTACTTCTAAAAGATTCGACATGAGCTTTTGCTGATGGAATAACACCAAAAAGTGAAAATTATTGGCAATGATGAGGCTTAAAATGATGAAGTTTTATCGACATGCAATAGGACTAACACTCTTAATCTTTCATTAACATGACTTGAAATAAAGCATTTATCATATCCTCATTCACATTTGCACTATGCATAGGTGTTAGCATTTGCATCCTAAGTGCTTGCACCCTTCAAAATCTTTAATTTTAAACATGAAAGACCAAGAGCAGCTGATAAGTTTCATCCTAGTTGAACTTGGCACTCAAATGAAAAAGCCTAAGAGTAGCTCGTAAAAATAGCTCCAATTGAAACTAGCACTGAAATGAAAGCCCAATAGTAGCTAGTAGGTTTCATCCTAGTTGAAATTGGCTCTAAAATGAGAAAGCCCAAGAGTAGCTGATAGGTTTCATCCTAGCTAAAATTGGCATCTGAATGAGAAAGCTCGAATATAGTTGATAAGTTTTATCCCAGTTAAAATTGGCACCAAAATTCAAAGCCTAACATAGCTGGCCATGTTGTAATCGAGTAAAGTTGACCCATGAAAATCTTGACTAATAGGTTTTACCCTAGTTAATCTTTTGACTAAAAGGTTTTGCCCTAATCATCTTCTTTGACTAATAGATTTTAACCTAGTCATATCTATTGAATAATAGGTTTCGCGCTAGTTATCTCTTGACTAATAGTTTCTGCCCTAGTCATATCTCTCAACTAATAGGTTTTGTCCTATTCAATCTCTTGACTAATAGGTTTCATCTTAGTCAATCTCTTAACCAATAGGTTTCGCCATAGTCATCTCCTTTGACTAATAGGTTTCGCCTTAGCCACATCTCTTGACTAATAGGTTTCACCCTAGCCATATCTCTTCATCAATAGGTTTCACCTTAATCATCTCCTTCGACTAATAGGTTTTGCCTAGTCACTTTTTTTTGGCTAATTAGTTTCATCATAGTCACTTCCTTTGACTAATAGGTTTTGCCCTAGTCATCTCTTGACTAATAGGTTTAATTCTAGTCATCTCCTTTGACTAATAACTTTCACCCTAGTCACCTTTTTTCGGCTAATTTGTTTTGTCTTAATTGCTTCTTTTGACTAATAGGTTCCGCCCTAGTCATCTTTTGACTAATAGTTTTCACCCTAGTCAATCCTCTAACTTTTAGGTTTCACCGTAATTAATCCTTTCACTGATAGGTTTTACCTTACTCTATCCCTTGGCTAATATGTTTCACCCTAGTCATTCTCTTAACTACTAGGCTTGCCATAGTTATCTCTTGACTAATAGATTTCACCCTAATTACCTTTCTTAAATAATAAATTTTGCCCTAATTGCTTTTTTTAATTAATTAGTTCACCCTAGTCCATGCATTTTCTAAGAAATTATTGTAATTATGGCAACCTCACCATGCATGTTAGTGTACTTATATATGTTCATGTTAATAAGCCATTTTATGTTTAAAATCATGTATGAAATGCATTTTATGATATTTTCATGCATTATGATAATGACTCATATATCTTTGCACTCTCCATAAGAATATTGTGATTATGACCTTGTCACCATGCATAATGATAAATCCATTTATGTTCATGCCATATTTGTATGTTTATTGAGAAAAAATGTTTATGGGTGAATTTAGGGGTGGTAGAAACTTAAAAGGACCATTTATGCATTATCATGTACTTTAGGATCGCTATAGTAATTTCTCATGTTTTAAGATTATTATGCAATCTCATGCATTTTAAGGCTATTTTAGTAATTTTTATGTTTTAAGGGTTATTATGTAAGTTCAAGCATTTTTGCACCATTTTATAATTGCCATGATTTAAGACCACTTATGCAATTTCATGTATTTAGGGTCATTTTAGTAATTTACCACGTTTTTGGACATTTATGCAATTTCATGCATCTTAGGGTCATTTTAGTAACTTGCCTTGTTTTAAGACAGCTTATGCACTTTCATGAATCTTCAGGTCATTTCAATCATTTGTCATATTTCAATATTATTTATGCAATCTCATGCATCTCAGAGTCATTTTAGTAATTTGACATGATTTAAGACCCTTATGTGATTTCATGCATCTTAGGATCATTTTAGTAATTTGCCATGATTTAGGACCATTTATGTAATTTCATGCATTTAGGTCATTTTAGTGATTTGACATGTTTTAGAGACTTTGGAGTAATTTCATGAATTATGATATCATGTAGTCATTTTCTGATGACTTAGGAACTTTTATGTCATTTCATGCATTTTAATGTTATTTAGGTTATTTTCCATGATCAAGGAACTTCCTTGCAAATTTCATGTATTTTACAGATATTTAAGTCATTTTTCATGACTTAGGAATTATTATGCTAATTTCATGCACTTAAATTATTTTCTATGATATAAGGACCAATCCATAATCTCCATGCATACTAGATCAATTTAGATTATTTTCCATAATCAAAGGATCATTTTGCAATTTCATTGATGTACTTTGGAGTTGTTTTCATGATGTTATGTTTTTAATTTAATGTGTTTATATGTTAATTATAATATAATTTCTTTTAAAAATCCAAGGCAATATCCCTGAGTTAAAATAGCCCATAGGTGTGCTTCTGGTATATAGAAGTCACCTCATCGATTATTTGAAACAAAGGAATACCCTCTTTAAACAAGTAAATTAGAATTTTCATTTTTCCCAAAAAATAAAACTTTTGTGTTCCTTCAAGTCTTTCAGAGGGCTGCAAAAAATATTTTGATTTTTCAAAAAAAATAAAAATCCAATTTACTTAAGATGAGAAAAATAATATTAATGTCAAATAATTTTAAATTAGGAATTGTAATTAACTATCGAAAACTTAAAATCAATTTTAATCAAGATTTATGATAACATGTGATTAATAGGTATCTTTTTACGGGTGTTGCAGAGGGGACATGTCTCACTCTATGCGTAATTGAATTTTGAATCCTTTCCATACGAATCTCAAGTTCGTTCGCAAACTTCAGAGTTTATTTATAAGGGTTTCATAGCTCTTAAAATATAACTCCGATAGGTGATCAATCTTATCTAGCTAAAATAGATTGGTGGTAACTCTGAGTTATTAGGTCATTTCATAATGAGTATTTAGGGTTAAGTCAAATGAGCTATTCAATCTAATAATTAAGTCTCATTCCACTATGAGAAAAATAAATTAGTTGTTTACCCATCTCAAGTCTAGCATGTTGGATTCGCGTTTGGCACGTTACAACAATAGTTATTCCTGTCTGGGTAGTTAAGGGAAGTTAGGAAGTTAGTAGTTAATCTTAATATTACCGAAGGGTGATGTAAGGTTAGCTCACCATCTAAGGCCTATATATAGAGGTGGTGGTTATTCACTAATTCATGAATTCATATACTCATTCACACACTCACTTACTTAATCACTCACAGATAAAAATATCTAGAAAATTCTCTCAACTTCTCTTATCACTCTTGAGGAATGAATCTTAAGGATATAATCTCTCTTCCTAATCTTTTTATTGTCAGTTCAATTACATGAATTAAAGCTTGAATGTTGCTTGTTCTTGATTCAACTAGCATATTCTTCGTTCTCCCTGATTCGGCTATTGAGTTCTTGATGTGATGATGTTGTGATCTTGAAATTAGTTAGATTTAGTTTTATTTTACTGGTTAATATGTTATTTTATATTTTTTGTCATAGAGAGTCTATCAATAAATCAATAACGAAAACTAAGTCACTAAATTTGTCAATCTGACAATTTTGTACTTATAAAAAATTAAGTTTTTAATAAAAGTAAGTTAATTGATTCATCACATCTCCATCACAAAATTGTCACTATCTATAATTTTGATCCTTGTGACTCGATCACACATATTGTCACCAACGTAGTGATAGATTTTCTATCAGAGAAGTTGTCACAATATTTTTTTCATTTATAAAAAATTATTTTTACTAAAATAAACAAAAAAAATTAAATTTGTCATAATTCCTTCACTAAATGGCATTAATATATATGCTTTTAAACATTACGATAAAGGTTTCCATAATAGGGTGTCAGAGAAAAATTAATTTTAATTGCAGCCAAAGCTTTATGACAGATTGTGTGACGGAATATTAATGCCATGACTTTTCTATCACAAATCCATCAATAATTTCAATCATAGGGAATGATTCTCATTTAAAGATAGTTTTCATCACAACTTTATCAATATTACTTCACTATTAAGCTATGTCAGTGACAGAAAACCATTACAAAAAAAATTTTCATCACTGCTAAGCTATTTCCTTGTAGTGTGAATTAAACATGAAATCATGTTGATATTGCTTGATCTTTTGTTCGAACATGATGAGATCTTTGACCTTGAATCTAGCTACGTAAATCTACCTAGATTTTGATGATTTGATCTAAGTTAGGCTAAGAACTATGTATTTAGAGTTGAAATCATGTGATTTAAAGATGAATCCATTGTTCTTAAGCTGAAATGTTGATCGGCCATAGTAAAAAAGTTAGATCAAGCATTCAACCAAGCATGTTCAATGTGCATCTTGATTTCAGTTAGTTTGATGATGATGATGATGTTATGATTAGATTTTGATGATTCAAAGTAAGATCTAGCTTATGTGAGCTAAAATTGAAGCTTAATTTGATGAAATTTGATGTTTACATGTTAGATCTAAGCTTTGAATGATGAGATCTTGATGTTGAAAGCTTAGCATGTTGTTGAGTTGAAATTTAGCTTGATGTTGCTTGCTTTGATTGAGAATTTGATGCAAACTTAATGAGAGTGATTGATTAGATAAGCATGGCTTTGGTTGCTAGGTTCGATCAAAGCAAATTTGTTCTTGATTGAATTTGTCTTGCGTGTTTGCTATGTGTTTTTGCTGATTAGTTTGCTAGGTGTTTGTGAAATTGCTTGTGTTGCATGTTAAACATAGTTTTTTTACCAAAAAAAACTCCAAGTTTAAGCATTAGCTCATTCAATCAATGATTGACTTAAGGCTTAGTTTTGTTAAATAAGTTCTTTTAAGAACAACTTGGAGGCTTGAATTTAGAATTGATTTGGGTCTTTTTAATTAGTTTTTAAAGCTCTAACTTGAGTATCATTGCTGGAAGCCATTAGAGTAGTTTTATATGTGTTAGTATTGATGTTTAGTGTTTATTTGGATACTGATTGTAGCACTTAAGTGAGTGGTATTGGTGTGCCTCTCATTTGTCGAGATTAGCTAAGTATAGAGAAAAAAAAAAACAACAAAAGTGAATCATTAGCATGGCTCTCAACCATTATCTGAGTCGAGATATCTTGAGTTCTAGGTAGAGTTTTGCTCTGATTTTTGTTGTTTTCATCCCTTGATTTGTCAAGTGCTCAGCCAATGGACATTTGAATGTCCGAAGGTCATTTCAAAAAATTCACGATAAGTTTTTAGGCACATATAATGTTTTAGAGTTAATGTTGATTTCCAACATGGTAGTTTTGATAAAAGAAATATTTTTGTCTATATTGTTGGTGGTATTAATTTTTTTTAGTATTTTTACTATCATTCCCATTGAGTTAGCTTCGAAACGAACTTTTGAAAGCTTGATTTCATGATTAGATGAGTCTAGAAAAAATTCTGCAATATGAGTTGTTCGGATGGCTTTGTTTTTGTGGCTGGATGCTAAATCGAGCTGATTACAGTAGGCAAAACTATTTTTATTGATTTTCTCATATTTTTCAATTAAAATAGGTTAAGTAAGCTTTCTAACCGTATATGGCTCATCCGGTGAAAGTTCTAGACTAGCTAGAAATAAATTCGCAATGTAAGTTGTTCTAACATATTGTGTGATGCAGTAATGTCCAGTTAAAAATTCATTTGATGCATAATATGACTTTTAGGGATTTTTCAGCTATTTTTAATATGAAATATTTTCAGTCAAATTTTATAAGAATTTTAGTTTACAATTTTTAGTGGTCAAAATAGTTCAGAATAAATCTGGGAAGCCCTAAATATCAAAATCATCAAGTATTTTTGGGTTTCTCTAGGTTTTTGTGTTAGTCATTTTAAGGTATTAGGATGCTTCAAAATTGATTCAAGAAGTCTTTTTTTTTTTAGAGTCTATAGGCTTGAGAAGGTTCAATACTAGGTTTCTAATGGCTCACTTTAAGGTAATGTTTTAAAAACTAGATCAGACTGGCTAATTCAATTGGGAACTAGCTGGTTGAATAGATCAATTTGATAGTTCGAAGATATAGATAGAATTGGTTTTTTTTTTTCAAAATAGATAGAATCGTTAAAAGATTGAGAACTAAAAACCAAAAAAATCAATAAAAATTGATAAAACCAGCTTTAATATATTCAACCTAAATTTAATTAAATCTTAAGCCTAAAATATAAGTAGCCTATAAACCTAACAAAAACCCATATAAACCTATTTAGCTCAAAAGCATTAAACCGTAAAAAAAAGTAAAAACACATGCCTAAACCCATTTAATAAAAGCTTTAAGCCCAAAATATAAGCATCGTAGTCTCAAACTTGCCTATAACTCCCTCAACCATCATTTGCAAATTGCAAAGGTTTAGCTGCTAGCTCCACCATTTGAAGTCTGAACTGAAGCCATTGCTGTCTTTTTTTTTTTTTCCAAATCCATTTCAAGTCACAAACAAAAAATCAAACTGCAAACTTTTAATGGACTTTTACATTGCTTATTTTTTATTTTATTTTTTAGAATTTTTTTATTTTTTATTTTTTACTAATTTTTTATGATTTTTTGGAATTTTTAATTATTTAATATTCGAAAATGGTTCAACCGATAATTGTGTTGGGAACTGATGGTTTAGCTAGTTCAACCATTGGTTTAGTTTTTTAACCTTGATTTTAGGCTCTCAAGTTAATAAAAAAATTAATAAAAGTTGATTTTTAGTTTTGTTTTCAAAGTTTCACTTTCTTCAATTTAGTGCTTGTCTTATTCCATAATATCTTAGGAATGGAGTCCAATTTTGGAAATAATTTTTATTTCATACCAAATATAGAAATATTTTTGGAGTCATTATCTTTTTTTTAAAAAATTTTCTTTTTGCTAAACTTTTTTCTCCAAGTCACAAAAAGGATTTGAGCTAGTCTTGGACCAACATTCAATTGCTTTCATAAGAACTTGATACAAGTCTCGTGATACATATTTTTCTTTTTCATTGATATATGTTTGTTTTCAAGAATAAAAAGGGATTATTGTTGAATATTTGAATATCTGAAGCTAAGGAAAAATGTAATTCGAATACAAGTGACTAGTTGATACCAATTTTTGAGTATCACAAGAGGGATCTTTCCTTACTTATGGTGTAACTAACTCCCGAGCTCAATTTTATAGATATCTGGATTGCTCAAATTCCAAATTGCTCTTTTAAAGTTTTGTAACTTTTAAAATGAATAGTTTTAATAGGTGTCAGATCACACCTAGCCCAAAAAGTTCAATGGTGATTCTTTAACTTAGCTATCTCGTATTTCGATACGAAAAATTCGGATAAGGGATTCGTTTCACAAGTTAGGGCCCTACAATGATTAAAGTATTATCTACCTACGCTAATATACTGGGATTCTTATCTGAATATGTTATGATCAGATCTATGCTCATTTAAAATCTTGTTTGGCTGCATTTTCTAAATGCCTGTGTCATTCATGAGATACATTCTCGTTAGTGACCTTTGTATCCTTCTTGTGGTTTATTTTTATTTTATGTTAAGTTTGAACTGTTACACCTATAACATTGTTTGATTTCACGATTATATAAGTCTCAATGAAATCAACTTGCAACTTTTCCAAAAATAAGCTTTACATTTTCAAAATTGAATAAGCTAATGTTTTCTAGTTGCGATCATTCATGAGTTTATTAGTTTGCTATCAAGAAATCTCATCGATCTTCATTTACTTAAAAACATCCTTTTCAAAATAAAGAAACAAACTAGATTCCAAAAATATAAAGCTTTTATATTCTATTGGTTTTTGAAAGTAAAAAGGGTTGTTAAATGTCAAAACTCAGTCACCTTCAAACAATAAGCTTTTAAAGGGAACTATAATTAAAAACCATTAGACCTAGTTAACTAAAATTATATTTCAAATAAAGCATGATCGATAGGTATCGATTTAGGGTATTGTGGGGGTGTTAATCCTTCCCCACAAGTAAATGACTCTTAAACCCTTTCATCAATTTCTGTTTCTATAAGCAGACCCTAGAGTTGGTCTTTGAGTGTTTCATGACCCTTAGAAAGGTTGGCTCCAATAGGTGACCAATTACACCTAGCCCAAAAAGATCAATGGCGACTCTTATTTCTCAACTATTTTGTAATGAACATAAGGAAAAGTCATATAAGCAATTCACTACGATGACTCTCCCTTATATAAAACATCATATTAACTAAAGTCTTGTATGCTCTCTCGAAATTCATACCCTGATAAAGGGGCACGTTGCAACATTGGTAATATGTGTCACCTTTATATGCCCTTCAAAACGTTGAATCTGCAATTATTTTGAAGTTGAAATTGATTGTCTAGATTCATTTTCACTAGGTTTTAGAAAGTTTTTATTTTTTATCTTTATATCATCTTGAAAAAATTTCATTATTTAAATAGAAAAAAAATATATGAAATAAGCTTGAACTCTAGTATAGAAATCAAGTAAACGAGGCTAATAAAGTTGACCTTGAATAGTTTAATTTTATTTTGAGAATAATATTTGATTAAGCTAGAGCCAAGTTTCGAACCAAACTCAAGTTTTTCATTGCTTGAGCTACTTGATTATACGCTAATTTTTCAATAGTAACCCTTTTTTTTTTAAAGAACAACACTTTCATTTGACCAAATCAAGTAAACAAGAAAACAAGAGGTCAAAGAGTAACATAGGATTGGAAATGCTTTCAAGAATTAAAATAAACAAAAACTTTTAATAAGATTATCAAGCTCAAAACTTTATTTAGGTCACTAATTTAATTAGGCAAACCTTAATCATTCGTTTATTGTAAACATATTAGGTCTAGGAAAGTAGTCCCCATGCTAAGTAAAAGAAAAAAAATCCTTCTTTCTTTTTGAATTTGAGATTTTTAAGGATTGAACTTTGATCACCGAAATTAAGGTCTAATATTCTATCAAGAGACTATACAGTTAGTCAAAAAATAACAGAATTATTACTAGCAGATTGTAAAAACTTCACAAATAAGGTTAGTAGAATGACAAAGTGTCCCCCTAAGATATATTTGGTAGAATGGCATAGTGTAAAAACATAATAAATGTAAATTCCACTAGTCGTGAATTGTATAATAATCCAAAATAAAAACTCAAATGTTTAAAAAAATTATATTGAGTCTATCTAAAGGTCGAGTTACCTATCCCAATTCAAAGGTCTAGGTGATTATTTGGTAGAATTTGAAAAAAAAAAAAAAAAACTTGTTTAAGAACAGATTGAATATTGACTCCAATATTTAAGATACGAGCCTAACCTAGCCTAGCCCTATTATTATATAATATATGTTATTTGTTATATTTATTATATTTGTAAATATAATGATTCCTATTAAAGAAAGGATATATATAATATTATAGTATAAACAATAAAAAAATATATGTTAAGCCATTTGTATTTTAAAACTTAAGAAGAAAAGGTAAAAATTAAATAAAAACATCATATTTTATTACATATTTTGAGAAAAGAAGTTGGTGGTTGATTTAAACTATTCTTATTCCATTTATTAATTTATGTTTGGTCAAAATTTGAGCCATATTGTTAGGTTGGGTTAGGCTTGGATAGATACTTAAAGTGGATAATTATTTCATACATTGGTGCTAGAATGAAAAAAAATTAGAAGTTAGTGGGGTAACACGTGTCCTGGTATATTTAAAAATAAACAAATGAGACACATCTTACCCTTTGGAAACCTATTTGTAGATTTTTTTCATTCTACCGACAATTATCTTTTATAAAGTATTGATACAATATTTAGGTTTAGCCTAAACTTGGCTAACCCATATGAGCTATTATTCTATACATTTTCAATGAAATTTTTTAATTTAAAAAATTACAATATTATTATCGAAACATGCCTCTAGACAGTCCTCACGGAGTGGGAAGCATGCATGACTTAAAATATTTATGACAAAAATATGATGAAATTCTTGATGCGTGATGATCATGGAAGTGTCTTCTTGACCAGGACTCTTCTTTTCTAGACATGACTAGAGTAAGAAAATATGAATTCCTAGCTCTTGGTCATGAGTGAAGACTGCTAGATGAATCGCTAGTGTAACTAGTCTTGGGTGGCCACCACTTATTGGCTAATGTTTGGAGTCACCACCGATCACTTGGGCTAGGCATGATCGATGCCTATTGAAACTGATATCCCAAGTTATGAAACTCAAAACATTAATCCCATGGTTAAATAGTCTAAAGATTCGCCGGTTGTGTTTGAGTGTTGGTTATGCACGGGGAAGTACTAAAATCCTTACGACGCCTGAAGTAAGTATGTTCTAGCTATGTCTTAACCTAGTTTCAGTTTCTTCAATTTTGACTTTGCCATTGTTTTAATATAATCTCCTTTTATACATGAATTTTGTATAAAATAAAGAACATAAATCAATTGAGTTTAAGATCATCCTAACCCAAGCTAGCCGAACCAAGCTTTATCATTTTTATCTTGTTCAAACACCTAATTAAGTTATGAAATTGTGATTTCATCATCTAAACTTCAAAATTTTAGCTCAACACCATCAAAACCTAGCTTAACTTAGCTCAAACCATCAAATCCCTATGAATTCACGTTAGCTGAACCTATGTCTAGATAAATCATCTAGTTCGAACACTATATTAAGCTCAACAAACATGATTTCAAGTTAAATTTTTGCAATTAATCAGTTAATCATCCTTAGAAAAACATGAAATCAAGTAAATCCTAGCTCAAATCAAGATGCAAACATAAGATCACCATAAATCATATTAGCTGAATCAAATTGAACAAGAAATGAGAGCTTGAGAGAAAAAGATAAATCTAGATTTTTCTAAAATTTGCTAAATGATTAAAAGTTGTTAAATGATGGCTAATCACCCCTATTATATGCCTCTAAGTTGGTTATTTAAGCTTTAATCACCCTTGGCTTACCTTAGCTTAATCACTTAGCTCCTAACCAATTTTAGAAGAAATTACAATTACCATTAATGTGAACAAAATTAGCATATTAAACACATATTGAATTCGGCCATGACTAAATTCCTACACTAATCTTATACAAATTTTTATTCCATTCATTTGATCATGATTTGGTTATGTAAAAGTGCAATTGAATGTTCCTTCCTATAGTAAAAATGTGTCTTAATGACTTTTTCCAAAAAAAATCTAAAATTTTTGTCTTGGACCTCCTGGATTAAGCCCTTAGGAATTCTTAGCATTCTAAATGCTTAAGGTCCTTTCACGACCCAGTCTTGATTATCCCTTCTTAACCTAAAGTCCATGTTCAATTTCGTTTTGGAGTAATCAATTTCGAAATCTGAGTGGTAAAATTCTTTCAATTTCAAAATCCAACTATAAGCTAAAAAGTTAACTTTTTGTAGTTGACTTTGCCTATAGTTGACTTTTGTTACTATGTTGACTTTTGATTATGACTTTTAAAATGAGTATCTTTTTCATCCAAATGACCTCAGAAGCACTGTAATCATCTTAAGAGACTCCTACTGGTCACCTTTTGACATTTTTGGATTTTCAAGATCTAGGTCTTAGTTTACCAAATTTGGTACCTACCCTCTAAGTTGGACAATCAAGCTCAGATGCCTTATTACATTAAACTAAGGCTATATGAACCAACCATAACCTTAATTGGACCTTTCTATCCTCTAAACTTCATCTAAAAAGATCCAAAACTAGAAAATTCTACTTAGCTCCTAAAATTAGGAAAAAGTCAATTAAGGACTCAGATAGAATGGGGTATTTACATTTACCACATCAAAGAACCTACCTATAGATCTATAGGAAGTCTAGTTTTTCTATGTTTATTGTTTCCGCTACCTATATTATGTTCTTTATGAATTTTTAAATGCTATCTATGCATAAGGCCAGACTTTATGGGGAATACGGATTCCTGCATTAGATATCCCATGATTTAGTGCAAGAATTATATTCAAAAAAATTCGTTCATCGGCTGATATGATAAATAGCTTCATGAAATAGACTTGCAGGGGCCAATCAACTTAACAAAAGGATATGGAACAAATTTTGCATGGACTCCAAACTCTTTGATTTTTATATGTGCCTATTTAGGCTTCTATGTAGACCAATGTTGGTTTTTGATCTATCATCCAACTTGATTAAAAAAATATAACTTTTTTTTCATGAAAAACAATATATGCTAAATCAACGTTAATTTTGAAGGTGTAAATAAATTTTAACATCAAAAGCAAATCAAATTTCAAGGCTTGTTCGCTTGCTACAATTAGAAAAGTATGTACGTAACCAAGAATTCAAGGAGTATTTGTAAAAGGAGAAAATTTTGACCAATCATAAATTATCATGTGTAAATTAAAATTTTTTAATTAAAAAATTCAATCACCACATCAAATCGATGACATCATATAGTGACATATAATTAATTAAATATGCACACATGACTTAACCAATCAAATTTTATCTTTAGTTAAATTAAATAAAATTAATTAAGAAACAAATATGTAAGATAAGCTCTTTTAGAACTCTTTTATAAAAAAAAAAAAAAAAACATATTTTATAAAAACTATCTTCCGCCTAGCTCAGTGACACTATAAAAACAAACCTTCCCTAAGCCATTCATCATAATTTCATAATTTCACAATTCACAAACTTGAAAAGAAGATTTTGAAATCCAAAATTCTCTCTAAAATCCTAAGAAGAAATCTCTAAACAACTAAAGGAATTGAGAAATTTTGAAGAACATTGTATCTATTATCAAGTATTTTAAAAAATTCTACTCTCCAATCTTATTTCATCAATAGAAAGGAGGTCAATTTCATTTTTCAATGTTAAGTCTAGAAGATCCTTGAAACGGTCTCCATTTATTCAAGATCGAATCTTGAAGACCTTTGAATCAAAGTTTTGTTAAAGAAAATAATCAAAGGATTTCTTTATTTTAAGAATTTTTAAGGATCGAAACTTTCAAAGTTTGAAAAATAAATTTTTATTTGTTTCTAAATATTTCTTGTTATGTTTTCGGTAGAAAATTAGTATGTACATTTATTTGTGCTAAATGTGTCAAACAATTATGCAACATGATAATGCCATGTTAAAATTCCTTTTAACATGACTAAGCATGAAACATGTTTTTCTCACCTAAATTTGTTGTTTGTGGGCGTACTTTGGAAATCTTTGTCATAAATGCCAAAAATATGAATCTCGGCACATACGACTTGGGAAAATATTTTTGTTTGGAATGGGGTGATCATCATAGCAAACCACTCACCCAACTTTGCATATCGTTATAAATAATTAGCTAAGAAATTGGAGTTGCCACTGATTCTTTTGAGCTAGGTTTGATCAAACACCTATTACAGCTGATCTTTTTAAATTTTGAATATTAATTTAAAAATGATTGATTGTATTGTCCACATGAAAATCAAAGTAAAATTGTATAAGAGTCGATTATGCATGGAGAAGGATTAGCATTAACATCGTTAAGGTGTATTTATCAAGCATGAGGAAATATACAACTGAAAATTTCCAAGATCAGAAAAGAAACAATTAGGCAAGGTAGAAAATGTACAAGACTAGTCACATAGTGCATCATGGCCATATTTGATTAATTAATGTGGCCCAATTTTTTGTTGTTAATTTTACCAAGGTATAAAGGCATCATGGACAATACTCAAGCTAGATATTTTGGTGACATAAAAATGCCATCCTAAATGCAAGAGTTACATATGGGTGATGAATTAAAAAAAAAGAACCCTCCCATTATAAATAGAATAAGTTGTCATCTTTCTAACCTAGCTATTCACATTCTCATTCTCTTCATAAAAAAAAAAAAAAAATCAAGTAGCCAAACAAAAAAAAAAAATTCTCTTGGAAAATTGAAAGGAAAAAAACAAAGAAAAAGCTAGGAAAAGTTGGAGGTTAAAACCTTGGGGATATAATCACTATCCTTTCTCTTTTTATTATGTTTTGATGTGATTAATAGAAGCATTTGGCCATGGTAGAAGCATGCTAGGATTCATTATTATCTTTGTTTCTTTGATAATCAAAGTTGAGTTTATGAAATGTTTGACAAAATGAACATGATTACGTAAAGCGTGATTTTTTGTTATTTTTACTAGGATTAATTTGGCCATGATGTTGCCGTTGCCATGGTTTCTTGTTTGCTATGTTATTTTGATGATATTTAGATGAGTTTCCTCTATGTTTGATAAATTGGTTACTTGCTCGGATGCTAGAAATTGGTTTCTAAAACTCCTCAAGGTTAGACCATGGTTGGCTCATTTGATGAGTTAACTTTGGTCTACTGTTTTCCACCTTTCCTGTCATAAAAAAAGGGTATATTAAGCTCTATTATGCGTGGATTCATGGCTGCAAAGGCCAAAATAAATAGGTTAAAATAATTTCAAACTGATTTTTAAGTCAATAAACATGGAGCCTCGTTCACGAGCTTTGTTTGATTAGAATTAAAGAGTATTTTAGGCATGGTTAGTCTGTCATCTAGGTGCCATTATCCCTTGGACTTAGGATGGACTCACAACACACTGCTGCGACCTCTTTATACACACGTTTGAATGTCCAAATCATGATTCTCGAAGCGCAACTCACTCTTATGAGACCAAAAGGATTTTTTTCTCTTGTTTTTAGCTACTACCGGCTGCATTGAGTTTGATTAGAACTATGTTTTCAACCTCCAAAAGATTTTATGAAAATTTTAAATTATTTTTCCTTTAAAGTATTTTAAGTTAGCTTTTCAATTAGCCACTGTATGCTATTTTTTGACTCTGTGTGAAGGATGATGACTAAAAAATTCTTTTCATATTCATATCTGAATATGTATCGAACATAAATACTATAAAAGTTTTTAAAAATTTTGAATAATATAATCTTAAATTATGATGTCAATAATCATAATATTGTAATTTTTAAGATGCAACCTTTTTTTTTTCTATATCACTACGAAAGTTCAATGGTAAGGTTGCAGAGTCCATCTTATCTTGTAAGTACAAGGTAAAATTCTGACATGCTGTTGTTGCTTCAAGTTTCAAAGGAGCAATTTGCGTTGCTAATTCAACTTCTTTGTCCGTATGTTATATTTTGGAAGAATAAAGGAGCATTTAAGAAAAGTAAAATCAACAAATAATTATTAAATAAAAATAAAGTGAGAAAAATAATTTTAAAGAAAAAAATAATAATTTTTAAAATTATTTATAAAGAAACTAAAATTACGTTTTTTGCCCCTATTTTTTCTTCCTCCTTTGCTGCTTTCGTTTCCATGCTGAAAAAATTAGGGGGTCGGCTCCCTTATGTAAAGGAACCAACCCCTATATAAATATGTTATAAAATAAAATACATATTATGAATTATAATATATATTATATAAATTAAAAATATTGTTTAAAATTAACAATATTTTATATTAAATCTTAAATTATTATTTAAAAATAATAAAAATAAATATATTTTATATTAAATATCAAATTACAATTTAAAAAAATAAAAAATAAAAATACTGAGTAGGGAACTAACCCCCACCAATATATATTATAAATATAATACATAATATATAATATATAAATTATATATTAAAAATACTATTTAAAAATAATAAAAGATTAAAAATATTTTATATTAAATCTTAAATTTATAAAATAAAAAATATATTAAATCCCGAATTATAAAATAATCTTGAATTACATTAAATCTTAAATTACTATTTAAAAAAATAAAATAAAAATATTTTAAAATAAATCTCAAATTACTATATAAAAATAACAAAAAATAAAAAATATTTTATATATTATTATATAATACATAATATATATTATATATAATATTTTATATGTAGAATTATAACTAAATGTACGGTTACCATCACTAGATGAACAACTCACCATAACTAGAGTACAACTCTGCATAATTAAATATATGACTCACTATAATTAGATAAACGAATAACTATAACTACATGTATGATTTACTATAACTAAATATACGATTTTCCATAACTAGATGTACAACTCACGATAACTAAATATACCACTCACCATAACTAAATGTACCACTTATCATAATTAAATGTGCAATTCACTACAACTAAATATACGGCTCACTATAACTCGATGTATGACTCACCATAACTAGATGTACGACTCACTGTAACTAGATGTACGACTCACTGTAACAAGATGTACGACTCACTATAACTAAATGTACAATTCACCATAACTAAATGTACAACTCACCATACACCATAATTAAATGTACAACTCACAATAACTAATATACGTCTCACCATTGTTAAATATACCACTCACCATAATTAAATGTGCAACTCAACATGATTAAATGTATGACCCACCATAACTAGATGTATGACTCACCATAACTAGATGCACGGCTCACTATAACTAAGTAAACAACTCACCATAACTAAATGTACGACACACTATAACTAAATGTACGACTCACCATAGCTAAATGTACCACTAACAATAACTAAATGTACAACTTATCGTAATTAAATGTACAACTCACCATATACCGTAATTAAATGTACAACTCACAATGATTAAATGCATGACTCACTATAACTAAATGTACAACTCACTATAAATAAATAACAGTTATGATGAGTTATACAACTCACCATAACTAAATGTACGACACACTATAACTAAATGTACGACTCACCATAGCTAAATATATAATTCACAATAACTAAATGTACAACTCATTGTAACTCAATGTACAATTCACCATATACCATAATTAAATATACAACTCATAATAACTAAATACACAACTCATTATAACAAATGTACAACTTACTATAAATAAATATTTTTAATTTTTATTAGTTTTTTAAGTAGTAATTAATAATTTAACGTAAAATATTTTTATTTTTTTTATATATAATATATTGTTGTATTATGTATAATTTATATATTATCTATAATATATAATATATGTTATTTTAAAATTTTAAAAAATAATTTAAAATTTAATATAATATATTTTTTACTATTTTTATTATTTTTAATATATTTGATCTATTACGTATATAATACATATTTTTTCTATATATAATATAAAAAGGGAACTCAGTTCCTTTGACTCCCTACCTAATATATATAATGAGGTGAGGGTCGATTCCCTCCCACCCCCACTTGTATATAATACTACATATAATATATTATATATAATATATATTATGTATTATATAATAATAAATAAAATATTTTTTATTTTTTGTTATTTTTATATAATAATTTGAGATTTATTTTATAATTCAAGATTTAATATATTTTTTATTTTATAAATTTAAGATTTAATATAAAATATTTTTAATCTTTTATTATTTTTAAATAATATTTTTAATATATATAATTTATATAATATATATATTATGTATTATATTTATAATATATATTGGTGGGGGTCAATTCCCTACTCAGTATTTTTATTTTTATTTTTTAAAATTATAATTTGATATTTAATATAAAATATATTTATTTTTATTATTTGTAAATAGTAATTATTTTTAAATAATAATTTAAAATTTAATATAAAATATTATTAATTTTAAACAATATTTTTAATTTATATAATAAATATTATAATTTATAATATACATTTTATTTTATAATATATTTATATAAGGGGTCGGGTCCCTTACGCAAGGGAGCCGACCCCCTAATTGTTTCAGCATGGAAATGAAAGCAGCAAAGCAGGAGATTAAAAATGGGAAAAAAAAGTAATTTCAATTCTTTACTAATAATTTTAAAAATTACTATTCCATTTTTTGAAATTATTTTTTCTACTTTCACAAGTATTTAATAATTTGTTTCATTTCATTTTTTTAGCATTCTCCCAATAAAGGAATAAAACTATCCTCGAGATTTTTCTTCTCGGCACAAGTACGTAAATTGATATAAAATTTGGGTAAATGAATTTAGATAATAAATTTGAATATCTTATATTATTTGAATTAAAATAGATTCAAATTGAATATCCAAATATTTTATCTAAATTTATTTCAAATTTTTTTAAATAATAAATTTAATATCCGAATCTACGATATCTAAATTCGTATAAAACAAATTAAATAATATCAAATATCAAATTTTTTATTTTCAGGTACCATTTACTTCTTTAAAAAAATTACGCACCCAATACTGGAGACTGAAAATGCACATCTAATCTAACAGTCAATATATATATATGGCAAAAAATAAGCACTAATCCCATCTGCATAGGAGCAAAAAGGATATGTTCAAAGTCCAATGATCAGCCCTCTTGCCTGGCCGGTTGTTACCTTGTTGAAAGTTAGAATTGACTTTCGACTAAAATGACATGAATTGACTTTCGACTAAAATGACATTTGTAATAATAAAATCGAAAATTCAAATTATTAGCTTTGAAAGGGTTGACGTGGCAGATTTGATTTGAATTTGATCTTTTACATGTGGTTGACAACATCTAGATGGCCTTTACATTATTACTTGTTTTTAATTTTTCATAATAGTCTTTTCATATATAATTTTGAATATTTATCATTAATGCAATGAACGTCAAACTTTTTTTTTTTTTTAATTTAGTTTAGGAGAGGTTTGCTTTTAGACTAATTATATTATTAGCATTTCTACTTGCTAAATGTTTTAGATTTAGTTATCCTTTTATATCTTATAAAAATTGAATCCTTCTACTATATTGGTTTAAAAATTATAGTTCAACAGTTAGCGGTGTCACTTTTTTCTATTAAAAATGCTAGCATAATTGTTAACTCATTAACGTGACTTTGACCTTGTTGACGTGACTTAAGTTAAATAGTATTATGAGTCCCTATATTTAATGCCAAACTACAAATTTAGTCCCTATACTTATGCTAAAATATGTATTTAATCATTTTATAATGATTTTAAAAACTTTTATTCTTGTATTTTTTTTATATTTCAAAATTTGATTCAATCTCTTGAATATTAAAAATGATTATAAATATTCACATTATTAAAAAATTATTAAAATAATAATATTTTTATAAATATTTATTCTTTAAATAATAAAAGATGTTGTTTTTGTTTCTATTAATAATTTTTAGTAAAATATAAAATTATTTTTGTTTAATAATATTGAAGAAAATTGAAAATTAAAATATTAAGGCTTTTTACTTTTAATTTTATTTCTTAAAATTAAATAAAGTATTTTTTTATTAATGTAATAATATATTATGTCAGATCAAGTTAAGTTTGGGTATAAAAAACATGTCCAAGATACAATTTGAGTAAAATTAAATTAACAAGTTTGGCGAGTATCCTTATTAATGGATTAGCTTTCTTTTCTACAAATTGTGAAAGATACTCTTCATATATGAGATTTAATCTCTAGTTGATTAATATAACATATCTATGGACTGGTCAAATTGTTACCAAATAAATACTACAAAATACAAAAATAATTTTTTGGAAAACATTTTCTACAAAACAGATGGAGCTTTAAATGGAATCCATTTTTAATATTTAGGTTGCTATAACGTGAAATTTATTTTTGGTGACTTTGTAGCTTTTTTTTTTTAATATCATTTAATCAAATCTCTGTATAGCTTTTATGTTAATTTTATCTTTCAAGTTACTATCTTTTTTAGTATTTTAGAGTTTGGCTATTTTTCCTTTATTGATATTATTTGAGTAGAACTTATAAATTAACTAAAATAATGTTACTTTAGTAGTATAAATATTTTTAATATTTTACTAATTATATTACTCTTTTTAATATTCATATTAAAAAAATAATATTATAATAATGTTGTTATTCTAAATATTAATAAAAAATATAATCCTTTTATAATATGAATATTTATAGTCATTTTTTAATATTTTTGAGATTGAATCAAAATCTAAATTCTCAAACTATATAAAAATATAAAAAATTTCTAAATTATTGTTGAGGGAATAAATTTTTATTTTGGCATAAGCATAGGACAAAATTCGCATTTTGGTATATGTATACAGAGTAAAATCACCATTTAACCTAAGCCATATCAACAAGGTCAACGCCATGTCAACAAGTCAAGTCCATATCAGCAATGTCGTAATGCACCCCTTTATTGAATATATGCCTGACTTAAAAACAATTCTTAGTTGAGATTTCCAACGTGATATTGCGAGAAAAAAGTGTTTTTCATGTCTGTATCAAGGAAGACTGTTGGATGAATTGCTTGTCCAACTAATCTTTAATAACCAATACAAAGTGGCCAAAAACTTGGAGTCGCCACTAGTCCTTTAGGCTAGGTATGATTAGACACCTATTAAAAACACTACTTCGAGTTACAAAACTTAAAGGTTCAAGTTTAATGTCTACGTAAACCAGAGTTTGGTAAATAGGTATGGGATTTCATTATGCATGAAGAATGATTAGCACCCCCACAACATCCCTAAATCGATATAATCTAGCCATAGATTTTCTTAGTCCTAGCTTTTTCCATTTTCATTTATTGTTATTTTAGTATAATCACCTTTTATGTTCGAATGAATATTTGAAATAATAAACTTAGGGTTTTTTGTACAAATTTGAATTTGTCTATATCCTTAACCGAGAAAAAAAAAGCAAGCCATAAAATTTTTGCTAAAATTATCTTCGAGCTCAGTTTAAAAAGGGTACTTCTTATTAAGCACCCTGAATGCCCTAACACAAAAAATTGCCTTTATGATAATTTTTGAAAAAGATTTAATTTAGAAATATGAATGAATCATTACCAATGAAGGAAAAGTGTTAATAAGAAAAATAAAAAATCATAACAAATATTGCATCAAAGTAAAATAAACAAACAAAGCATGAAAAGGAAAATCAGTCGAGATGTATCTTGTCGTTGTCATCAGTTATCTAGAAATAACCAAATTAACAACTTTAGCCACGCTTGGACTCGTAGGTCAATTAAGGCATGAAAATCGAGGTTTGGTTGAAAAGTCTGGGAAAACCTAGGAGAAAGAAAATTTTGATTGTTTTGGTGAAATTTGGAAAATAAGGTGGAAAAACCCGTATTGATTAAAATTTTGGAAAACTGAGGTGTTTTTTTTTTTAATATGAAGGCAATTTTTGGTTTAAAATCGAAAAGCCTTTTTAAGCTTAAATTGATTTTTTTGGGAATTGATTGGACCTTGATCTAAGCCTAGTGGGACCCTTATTGGACTCAGTAATTATCAGGATACTGATTGGACTCATTCCGATTCATAAGAATTGTCACAATATAGCCCACATACGAATCCTTACTAGCCCGACTTAAAAGGCAAGTATACCCCTCGTTCCTATATATATATATATATCATTTTATGTTTTCATATTTTAGTGTTTGGGAACTGAGTCATTGAGATGAATCACTCATTCTATTTAACTCTAAATATGAAACAATTATTTATTTTGGAGTCGCCACCAATCTATTCGGGCTAGGTGAGATTGGTCAACTATCAAAGTTCATATTTTGAGGGTTATAAACGCCCTAAACATGAACTTCAAGGTTTGCAGTAATACTAAAGATCATAAGAAAGGGTTTGGAAGTCGGTTACAATCATGAGTAAGGATCGATCCCTTTCATGATGCTCAATAATTGATACCTAATTAATCACATGTTAATTTAAATTTTGATCTTTATTCGATTTCAATATCTGGTATTTAATTATAATTCCCATATTTTAAATTTTTTCAATTCTAAATTTATTATTCTATTTGAGAAAATCAAGTTTTTTAATATTTTTCAAAAATCAAAATATCTTCTGCACCCCACCAGAAGAACACAAAAGGTTTTTTCATTATCTTTCGCACCCCAACGAAGAGCCGAAGAAATATGAAAGGTTTTAAAAATCAAACTATCTTTTGTACTTCGCTGAAGAGCTGAGGGAATACAAAAGGTTTTATTTTATGAAATTTGAAAAGTCTCGATTTTCCTTTTGAAAAGGATATCTTATTATTAAAATAAATTATCAAGCTCATAGGGGACTAGAAAAGGAACAATTTTCTCTATTTGCGAAAGGATATAGAAAGATAGGCATTTGTCATTTCAAACAAAGCCATTTGAATTGGCAAGCATTTTGCTAGGAAAAAGGTTGTTTTCTTTCTGATATCGTTTTGCATACCTCAATAACAAGATGTGGCATTCAATTTTTTAAAGGCTTAAGTTATGCACTTAACATTATCAATTTTATAGCCACCAATGAATCTTGGTTTTGGTTGGGCCTTTTGAAAAAAATTGAATTGGTATATGAAGACTTTGAATTTCACATCTTATTTATCGAGCATCAGATTGAAAAAGCTTTATCTCAAAGGAAAAGATGTTTTTGGCTTATTTTTACTCTCATCCTTCTTAAATCAAGTATTTGGAAGAATGTCATGAGAATTATGGTAAAAGGTTATCCAAATAAATTTAAGAGATTTTGGAATACCATCATTATTTTAACACATATCAAACTATTAGAACCTGAATCTTTGAGGAGCATAACTTGTTTGTTTAAACTCCAAGGAGTCCAAAAAGGAACATTTGGGGTGACAAAGATCAATACTTGAATGTCTAGGACAATTATATAAATGGAGATGAAAGATCTTTCTAAGAGAGTTCAATCTAATAGTGATCAGCAACCTAATTAAATCCTTTAAAAAATATTCTCATTATCTGAGATATTGGAAATTATTGTTAACAAAATTCATAACCTATTATAGTATACATAATATGCATATCTCTTTTCTGATTAAAACCTTTTCAAAAAATTCTAATTATCTAAGATATTAGAATTCATTATTAACAAAATTCATGACCTATGATATGATACACAATATGCATAAACCAAAATTCATTTCAAAATTCATAATTTCCAAAAAGAAATATATAGAATTTTAAAATCAAGATAGAAACTAACCTTGTTTGGCATACTACCATAAAGTGGTTGACCCTTAGGCCAACCATCCTTGATAGGCATCCACTAACTTCTGGAATTTTGCTAAGTTGGTATTGCTAAGGGCCTATACTTTGCTTTTCCTTCGAGTGAATCTTCTAAAAGGACTTGCCTTTCTTTCTTATCAGGGACATGTTTTGAATAGACTGGGATGAATGTTATTGCAAAAGAATAGATGTTGCTTTCATAGAAGCAACAGATAAATTTCTCTTGATAACATGGCCTTGAAATATTCATCAACTGGGGCAGTTTTCACTCCCATATCATAACTAATCGTATAAATAATACTGTGACAATAGAGGAACTCAAAATTTGGGCTTTGTCATCAGGGAACTTCTATAGGGTTTTAATTCCATATAATTAGTCTAACCATAAAAAAAATGTTTTCTTGAAAGCTAAATTGTAGATCAGCTAATGGGACATCAAGTGGTGTAATGAACTCTAAATTCTCAAGCTCGAAAATTCCATAAGATGTATCGTTATTTCTTGTTATCTCATCTTCCATGAGCACAACCACTATATGATCCTTGATTTTTTACTGAATTCTTTTGTAGGGAAGATGCATCTAAAAGCTCATCGCATAGCAAAGAATCATCCAAGGAATTTAAATTAGAATTTATAGCAGCATGTGATTCAATGCTAACCATGTTGGATAGTCCAATTATCCTCACATTAAATGGCATGCATTGGTTAATGAGATCCTTTAACAAGAAAATGTTGCATCTTGATGATCAATTTGTACTACTCCGTGTAAAGAGATTTTCTAATCTTTGCTAGGATAACAGAGGATCATTCAATTTTACTAAAGATATTAAGCTGTGAAAAGTTAGGATGAGGACAGAGTCCGAATGGATTTCCTTGCTTTCTTGACTTTCTATGGTTCTGGCTTCCAGTGGCTATAACTTATTGGTTTTTATTGATAAAATCACTTTCATGTCAAGCATAAGCCACCCTGTTGCCCTTTGATGAGTTTTAAGATCAAGATGAATATGTATTATAGGACTAGCTCCCACATGTAGAGTATCTTGAAGTGGTTGCCTTTTAGCTTGTACCTTCCCTAATTCCTCGGCAAAAGTATTGATATGGTACAAGACTATTTGTAAATTTCTTTGGTCAAGGCTTTACCCTTGTACAATCTTTTCTTCCTTGTCAAAATCATGGACTAACAAGTCCTTTTGCATAGCGGTGACTCTTGCATCAGGCCTTTATGGGAGGGCATCAAAATTAACATGGACAACCAGTGTTGGATTATTTACAGAGATGTTTTGGGTATCTGTTTGCTGCATACTTTGGGCATTGTGCTTGTGTATATCTTGCACATGAACCGATTGCCTTTCTACTTGCACTTCCTTAGATTCCCTAGATAAGTGTTTGTACTATTATTTGGACGTTGGCAAATTGGCTTCCTTACAATTTATGCCTGCATTTCTTCCTATCTTATAGTATCTTCAATCTAGTAATTTCGTATTATTCTACCTTGAAAGGGCAAAAGGGAACTTGAATTAGTTTATGTGAATATGCATATGACTTGTTAACATGAATCTTTTATCATCATCCTTGCATGATTATCTATGAATGAAAAATTAATATAAGAATTAATAAATAAATAAATGAATGAATGAATGAATACATGTATAAATGAATGAACAAAGCAACATCTAATTGAACAAATTAAGTGCTAGCAATTGGCTAAATATCATATGGAGACTATTGTAGAGGCAAGAGTCCAAGGAACATAAGTCATGATTCAACACCATTACTTCCTCATAAAAAACTCTCCAATTTATCCATTGATTATTGTCATGCATGACCATGTTTACAAGATTCAAAAATATCAAAAGGGACGCTCTTGCAAGCACTTTATTTTCCTAGTTGTGTTTGTCTGAATCATAATTGTTCTCTTTTTTAAACCCCATATTTACGAAACCTTGCAAGTAGTCAATAGATTGTCTCCATGACCGCTTAATTGCTCCACAACATTTTAATATTTCCAATAATGTGATAGAGGTTTGTAGCAAAATTTAACTTTGGCTTAACTCAGATTACACCGGCATCAAGTAGATCTTAAACTTTACTCTTAAACTCATTGCATTCTTTTAAAGAATGCCCTAATAATCCCATATGATATTTTCATTGTGCATTAAAATCATACCTTTTAGGATAAGTAGGTTCATGGGGGGAAATGTGTAGAGGAACAATAAGTTGATCCTTGAACAAAAGAAAATATAATTCTTTATAAGTCAATGGAAGCAAATCAAATTTGCTCCCTGTGGTCTTCTCTCAGTGTGGATTTCAGAGCTACTAGGGTAGCATCAAGCAGACCACAAGGATTAGAACATAGGCTAATTTGTGTGGAAGTGGAATTGGGCATCTTTGCCTCTCTTTTGTCTAAGGGTATACTCAATTTGAGCAATTGTTCCTTTATCTGTTGAATCTCATGTCCCATTTCTCCAATTACTCCTTCCAAGCCCTCAACTTTATTTATCAGTCTATTGAGTTGACTTTTCATTCTTCAAATTTCATGTCCGTACACCCCTTCAGTGGACTTTAACATCCTAATTCTTGTCTCTAAATTGTCACCCATGTTTTAGTCCTTGAAATATAATGAATGGAAATGATATAGTATGTTATGGAAATCATGAATGCATGAGCATATAAACAAATGAAAATACAAACAATACAGATGTAAACAAGCTTGAGTAAATCTATTAATTTTCATAGGATATGAATGTCATGCAAAGATTGTAAAAAAGGAAATTCATCATAATATGGCAAATTAATGCAAGAAATAAATAAATTTTATCATAGCAACAAATATAGATTTATTGATGTCAAGAAAATCAAATTATAAGAGTAAAAAGTTAGAAACCTTCCCTTATGTGTACCTAATTTGATGACTTTTAAAGTTGGATATGGGTTTAACTAGGTAAAGCATTTATAGTTCACTATATGAAGTTCGGGTTAGATATGTAAACAGGTTCTCAAATTATTCCTTGAGCCCAGAAAGAACTATTGAGGTACCTTAATCCTTACCTATCACAAGTTTATGTCAAAAGAGTGGCAGTAACTTTTGTGCCTATAATGAGACTAAAACCTAGGGCAGGCATAGGAATTTACATCTGGTAGACTTTTCGTTGGCCCAAACAGAGCTTAACACCTCAAAAGGCAGTCCTATTTCACCCCTTTTTAAAATAACCTATGCCCTTTCCATATGCTTGGAAGAAAATCTAATGCATATGCATGTTTACAGCCTGAACGAGGGAACAAACAAACCTTTTATGACTTGATCCTTTCAAAAATAATAAAAAACCTTTTCCTAAATGCCCCATAAAAATAATGCTACAAAGGAAACAAAAGAGTTGGTGAAAAACATGAATAATATGTGCCAGAATTTTCATATGAATCAAAATCAAAATAAAAAATGAAGCATTTTTTTGAAAAAATTGAGAATTATAGTTAAATATCGGTTAAGACCAAATTAATCAAAATTTAGTCAACAACTGATTAATTTTAGGCCTGATTCTCTAACCTATCCCCAGCAAAGTCACGAAGTTGTAACAACATGGCCCAGATATGAAGCCTGACCAGCCTAACTTAAAAGGCAGGTGTACCCCTCATTCTTATATATATATATATATATATATCTATATTTTTTATTATTTTTTTCCTTATTTTCCTGTTTAGGGATTGAGTCATCGAGATGAATCGCTCAGTCAACTTAACTAAAAACAGTCATTGTGAAATGACTATTTATTTTAGAGTCATCATCGATCTATTTGGGCTAGGTGAGATTGGTCACCTACTAAAGTTTAAATTTTGAAGGTTATGGAACCCTTAAAAATAAACTTTGAGATTTGAGATAATACCAAAGATCAAATGAAAGGGTTCAGGATTCGATTACAACCACGAGTAAGGATTAACCCCTCTCATGACACTTAATAATCAATACCTAGTTAATCACATGTTAATTTAAACTTTGATCTTTATCCAATTTCAATATCTAGTATTTAATTGTAATTCACATATTTCAAAAATTTTTTGGTTCCAATTTAATATTTCATTTGAGAAAATCAAGTGTTTTTAATTTTTTTCAAAAATCAAAATATCTTTTATACCCTATTAGAGGATCGAAGGAACACAAAAGGTTTTACCGTTAACTTTTACACCCCACTAAAGAGTCAAAAGTATACAAAAAGTTTTAAAAATCAAAATATCTTTTGCACCCCACTGGAAAGCCGAAGCAATAGAAAAGGTTTTATTTTAAAAAAATTAAAAATCTTGATTTTTCGATTGAAAATGATATCTTGTTATTAAAATAATACATAGAAGCCTTCTCATGTTTTGGGATAAATTGAAAGTACTACTTTAACTCAGAGACATTGCCTTAATTTTTAGAAATTTTCAACTTTATTAAAAATATTATTAATATTTAATAAAATTACTCTAAGACTCAGTTTAGATGAAAAGTACTAAACTTGACTCTAAGGATCCAAATTTGGTTGAAACAACCAACATGTCCTTCAAAATGCACTTTCATCATGAAAAAATCTCAATGACCCTAAAGGATTCGGTTTCATGATAAATTACTAAAATGTCCCTTAGGTTTACCTTCGAAGCTAAGGTATCCTAATTATCCTAAAGGAGTCGATGACTTTATAAATGGCGAACCTATTCCTATTATGCACCTTAAACCTAGAAGTATCCCAGTTATCATAAAGGATTTCATTCTATGGTAAATTACAAAAATGCCCTTAAGGTTTACTTTCGACATATAAGTATACTGGTATCCTAAAGGACTCTAAAATGATCATAAAAGATGAACCTAACCCTAATGCACACCTTCATCATGATAAAATCTCAGTGATTACAGAGGACTCAATTCTAAAAAAAGTTTCTAAAATGCCCCTATTGACTACCTTTATCTTGAAAGCATCTTGATAATCCTAAAAGGCCTAAAAATGATAATTTTACCCTAAATGGATAACTAGAATACTAAAGGTGAACTAAGATGCAAAAATTACAATCAAGCCCCTAAACCTTTCAAAATTACACTTTAAGCCCAAAATAACTAAAAATGAAGTAAATGTTCCTAAATTGACCAAAATACCTTAAATAGGTAATTTGGTGTGGGAAAAGACCCCTTTAACCTTAAGCACAAGGCTTTCTTGTTGGACTCTAAACTTTGCAAACATTGCAATTTAGTCCCTACATAAAATAACCTGAATATTAAACATAAAAGACATAACAAAAAATCATGGAAATCATGTCAAAAATCATAAAAAGCATTCGGCCAACCACCAATGGCCTTGAAGCATTTTTTAAGTTTTACAAATTAATCCCTAAACTTTTTAAAATTATAAAAACCCCAAACATCTTAAAAAATGCATTTTAACATGGTAAAAATGCATAAAATACATCCCTAGGTGTACATGAAGGTTTCGGCCAAGCTTGGAAGGCCTAAAATTTTTTTTTTCATTTTTACTATTTAATCCCTATATTTTTAGTAATTAGAAAATAACACCAAAATAATAAAAAATTCACCGAATCACACTTGTTCTTATATAATCAAGCTTGGATCTATCTATCCAAAGCTTTAAAAAATTTAGAAAATTATTTTTAGTCTTTACGACTTCTAAAAATAAAAAAATAACATAAATCATCATGAAAAATAACAAATAAAATTAAATTAAGGAAACCATGAATTTCGACAAACACAAAAAATAAACAACAAATAAATTTTCCCAACAAAACATCATGAATATTGACATAAATATGCATAACCAAGCTTAGATAGAAAAATGAAATCATAAACAATAAACATATAAACATGATTATCAACATATTAACATGAAAAAATAAGAAAAATAGTGTCAACATGAACATGTATATGACAAAATCAACACACATCAACAACAACATTTTTCATGAAGAAAATCAAGCTATTGCTAAGAAAAATTAAATATAACAACTAAATCAAAGAAAATGGTTCATAGCCATCATGCTTGCGAGTTCCACAGTTGCCCTGTCTTTGTAAAACCTTCTTCAGAGCTTGCCTCCCCATCCACTCAAAGGAAAAAAAAAGTAGTAAAAGAAGTCAAGTAAGTAAGATAAGGAAAGCATGCATCCTTCTACCTCTGAGTTGTAGCCCTTTATCTTTTCTTAAGTTTTTTGTTTAAGTTGAAGTGTAGGGTAAGTTTCTTTCGATGTAGTTCTAAGATTACTCTAATAGGCAGCTTTGGAATATACTAGAATACCTTATGCCTGTATAGAATAGAGGGACTATGCTTTCTGCCCCTATTGAATATGATTTATTCTCTCACTCTATCGAACATCAAATTTTTAATAGTTTAAATAAGGTGAGTGCTGCTTTCAACATGGATTAAAACCCATGAGCGTAATCATGATTTTGGCTCACCAAAAGAAAGAAAAATGAATGAAATGAACAATAACTAAAAGGTTTCTAAGTGTTTATACCTTAAAAGCCTAAAATTTGAAAAATTTTGTTATTTTCTTAGTGTTTCTTTCTTTGGAAGCATAAGGCTTCAAAATAAACAAACTTTTCCCTATTTATAGGGGAAGGATTCAACCAAGGTGATGAAAAAATCATCTTGGCTAAAAGCCTCCAAGGCTTTTTCTTTTTTATCTATTTTTTTGTTAAATTATCCTTTTAAATTTTTTTGCTGTAATATGTACTATTTAATTAACTTTGTCTTTTTATAAACTTAGTAAGAAAACTAAATATTGAGTCATGTGGGCTAATATTTAGGCGTAATAATAATTTTGATGATATTAACTTTCGATGATAAAATTTAATTTTGATTAAATTAATTCTCATATAATTAATTTACAAAATTTTGAAATAATATATAATTATTCATGAATTTTTGAAAATGTGAGAAAAATAAAATATAATTGTAAATTTTATATAAAAAATGAGAAAAAAATGAGGTGGAGGAACTAAATTGTAAGAAATTAAAAGTTATAAATTCAAAAAATGAAATTCCACATGATAAATTCAGTTACAAATTTAATTAGGTGGGAGGTCTAATTAAACATTCATATAAACATTTTTGGCCTAAAAGAATTAAAATATTTTTTTGGAGAGAGAAAAGATTAATTAAAAATTCTAAACTTGTTACAAGCAAAAATGCTTTTAGATGAAATTATGTTTAATAAAAATGAATCAAAATTTCAAAAATTTATATCCAAAATATTTTATAGAAATATGTGAAAAAGTTTACAACTTTAAATTCTAAAAAATTTTACAGATGAAAAACATTCATATTAAGGAGACGAGAAAACTCCAACAATATGTTCAAATATTTAAAAAAAGGAGATGAATTCAACATATTATTCAAAATATAAATTTACATTACTCTATAAAATAATGACGATGAAAATCTTATATTCAAAATAAATTTTATCAAAAAAAGTTCATGAGTAGAATACTTGCGACATTGTGAAAATTCAAAATTAAATACTAAAATTAATAATTTGACACTACGTGGTATAAAATGCTAAGTAGTTTTTCTTGATACTTTTTAATTTTTGGAATGAGTATTGACATAAATAATATATGGGTATCGGTAAATATATACAATATTAATTTTTATGAAGAAATATTAAAAAATTCCTAAAAATAGAAAATTCGATCATGATATTATTTACAAAAATGGATTTTGAAATTTCAAAAGAGTAACATTAAAAGCTAATTTCTTGATGCTAATACTACATATGTATTGATAAAAATAGACAACGGTCAACTCCTAAAATTTCATGAATAGGTCTCAAAAAATTCCTAAAAAATAGGAAATTTAACTATGATATAATTTGAAAAAGTAAATTTCAAAATTTGACAAGAGAATATTTCAAAACTAATTTTTTTGATTATTCATCCTTATCCCATATTGATTTTTTTCTACAATTCTCAAAACCATTTTTTTTTTGTCACGTGCATACATGGCTACCTACGTATGACCAAATTGGTTTTGAAAATACCAAGCCTGCCTTGAGGAGGTCTAATAGGCCAACCACTAAATTCTCAATCATGGATATTTAAGATTATCAAAAAAAGAGATGCAGACAAAATTAGGTGTCTGCATGCATGCCTCAAAAATGTGATTTAGGATAATTACTTAAATTTGACTAAAGCAAAAAAAAAAAGGGGGGGGACAACTTTGTGCTATCCAGCTTCCTGATTTTACTCTAGGCTCACCAAAAGGTTTTAGTGGTCAAACAAGATAACATTGAAAAGTTAGTTTGACAAAGTTTAATATAAAAATACTAGAAAAATCCCATAAAGCTCCATCTAGGAGAAAATAATTTTTCAATTTGGACTTGGTTTAACACGGGTAATAGGTGAAAGAGAGTGCAACAAACTTTGAAAAATTGCCTCGGGCTTGTTCAGACTCAAAAAGTCACAAACAATAGCTTACCAAAAAGGTAATTTCATGTAGTTTTTGGGAAAAATATTTTAAATCATGTGAACTTGTTCTGGGATCATAATATGGCTTGTAATTAAGTCTAGTTATTGATTCGAGGATTTTGGGTAGGATGTATTTGAAAAATCATAGCTCCTTTATCCAAGCTCATACGAGGGAAACCAGATATATTCAAAAGGGAACTTGATACTCTTCAAGGAACAAATATCAAAAAAATGTGAAAATTTTTTAGGGCTTAAAAATAAATTTTAAACTTGGGTCAAGCTACTGCCAGTGCTAAAGCAAAGAGTTATCTGGATTTTTATTTCTCTAAACATGACTTAAGCCTTGGACATGCGAATGTCCAATCCTATGGGTCCATGGAAGTGGGTTCATAAGTCCATTCATAGTCACTAGGCTAATAGTACTCCAAAACAAACCATTAACCATGCCATTTTGTTCAACAACACAAAGCTTTAACTAAAGCATTAAATTAAATAACTTGAAAGCTATATGTTTTGGGGGTTGAAAAATATATTTTATTTAGCCTTATTTGGCTTTAACCAAACATAACTAGCTTGATCTTCTATTTCAAGTTTAATGCATAAATTGTTATAAATCAAAAGCCTTTATTAGTCCCTTAATTTAGACTAAACAAAGCTACGTAGGAGCTCGATTTTACAAAATCAGCATACACACACATCAAAGCAAGCATTTCAAAAACATGTTATGAACCAAATACACAAATATGGCATCCAATAGTTAAAGCTTGATTAAGCATACATAAGGTTGCATTTTAACAAACATATTGTCATTAAGATGCAAGAAATGGCATGAACCATCATAATATGTAAGATAAGCATAGATAACATGAATTATGGCAAGAAAAATCAAGCAAAAACACCAAGGCAAGTATGTTTGATGCTGGCTAAATATATCCCATGACATGAACATTTATATGCATGAAATAAAATCACAAAGATATCCATTTTATATATCTAACACATGATAGGGTAAATAAATGGCCATAAAAGAAATTATTTCATGGCCTTACATATAAAAACAACATCAACACATTTATATGAGATTTATAATGACAGATTACCATGGCTACTAAATTTACTTACCTTGAACATGAGAGATGCAAAGCTACCAAAGCAAATCCTTGTTCTATTCCTTTCCTTTGCATCTTTTTTGTATGTCAACTATATAACTCTTTTTATTTTTTCAATTGTATTATAAAACATGTATTGTGGCATGTGCATGTGTCCTCAATAGCAAAAGAAAATTTGGTTTATATACTAAGTAAGAGTCAGCTAAAAACAAAACCTAAGAGTGGAATTTTAATTTAAAAATTAGTGAGTCAGCAAGGCAATAATGTCTTGGTGATGTACTTACTAGTTATTATCTACGAACGGAGAAAACTTGTATTTCTATTGGCCAAGGTTTCTCAAGTTCCAATTAATTACCAAAATACCAATTTTGGTGGGCACTAATGCTTTCACCCAAGTCTTATTTTGACATGAAATTATCATTAAATATTGCCATCCTTTGTTAAGTGAGCCATTCAAAATGACTAAAAAATTAGCCTAATACAATTAAATAAAATAAAGCCCAAATATATTAATTAAATAGCGTTATGGACCATATTTCATTTAAATTATTTTTCTAACAACTAACATCAAATTAGATTTTACTTGTAAAATTGGCCCAACATAATTAAATAAAATAGGCCAAAATAAATAAATCAAATAAGCAAATAGACCATATTTTTCTAATATTTTTTATAAGGTCTGACCTTATATTAAATAATTTATGACCTTGCCTTAGCTTGAGATAATAGACATTATGTCTATGCTTAAACATACGGCTTGATGATGCCTTGGTAACACTTGCATGAAGGCCCAAACAAAATTAGGTGTCTATAGCTACCCTTTCTTGGCTACTGCTGAGTATCAAGAATAGGACAAAAACAAATAGGCACCATTTTGTCTAGGGTAGAGTGAAGCCCTTAAGCGCCTGCAAGGAAAAAGGTACCAAAATTAATGTGATGCAAGGATGAGAATGAAATTTTTATAACTATTTTTGATTTTACGAGAATACAAATAAAAATGAGGTTTTGTATGAGGACCTAAACTTCGTTCCTGGGCTTGACCTATCCCTAAGTTTGATTTGAAAAGGGAAAAGACCTAGACTGCAATCGTAGGCTTGATCTATTTCTAAATAACATGTTTAACTTGGATATAAAGATATCAATGACCTAGATGAAACCATAAGTCTTGAAACAAAGATGCAACCTAGGCGAAATGAAGAATTTGAAGATATCGATGACCTGGGCAAAACTAGTAGTTTGAAGTCAAAGACTTGGGCGAAATTAGTAATCTGAAATTGAAGATTTAGGCTAAACTAGTAACCAAAAGTTAAAAACCAAGGTAAAACAAGTAATTCAAAGTTGAGGACCTAGGAGAAACCAGTAATCTAGAGATGAAGACCTAAGTGAAACCAGTAACCTAAATTAAAAACCTTGAGGAAACTAGTAGCTTGAAATTAAAGACCTGTGCAAAACTAGTAACCTAAAGTTAAAGACCTGGATGAAACTACTAATATGAAATGACAAGTTGGCCAAAACCAATATTCTGAAGTTTGAGGACTTGGATGAAACTAGTAATTTGGAACTAAGAACTCGGGTGAAACTAGTCACTTGAAGTTAAAGACTTGGGTGAAACCAGTAGTCTGAAGTTGAAGATTCGAGTTAAACCATTAATCTAAAACTGAGGACTTGGATGAAATCAATAACTTGAAGTTGTAGACCTAGGCAAAACCAATAATCTAAAATTAAAAACCTAGGTGAAATAGTAATCTAAAACCAAAGACCTAGGCAAAATAAGGAACTCGGAGTTAAAGAATTGGGCAAAACCAATAGTTTAAAGTTGAAAAGTTGGGTGAAACTAGTAATCTAAGACAAAAGATCCAAGGCAAACCAGTAATATGAAATTAAAGACTTGGGCAAAACTAGTAACTTGATGATAAAGACTTAGGCAAAACTAGTGGTCTAAAACTAAGAATTTAGATGAAACCAATAACCAAAATTTAAAGACATAAATGAAACCAATAGTCTAAAACTAGGACTTTGGAAAAACTAGTAGTCTAAAGTTGAAGATCTATACAAAATCAATATTTGAAACTAAGAACCTGCGCGAAACTAGTAGTATGTAGATGTTTTGACCTAGGAGAAACCAATCTAAAGATGTTTTATTTTTGGCAAATGCTATTCTCTGTCATGTTGTTATGATTATGCCATGGGCTCTAGTTTGGTGATCCTATTAGATGACCTTATTGATTGATCTTCTCAAATTTTTTTCTAGTTCATTAATCTTATGGATAATTTTTTAGTTTATATTTTTCTAGTTTGTGGTGTGAATGCTCATGATTGTGAATGAGTGCATGTGAATGCGAATGTTTGTGAGCATGAATGCACGTGATGCAGGTATTTGTGTGCATGAATTCTCGTGAATGTAGATTCATGAGCAGAAATGCCCATGAGTGCTGATGCTTATGAATATAGGTGTTTATATTAGGAATACATTTACTTGTAGATGCACGTGAACATGAATGCACATACATGCGAATGCTCATAAGCAGAATGCCTATGAATGCCAGTGCTTACAATGCGAATACACATGAATATTGATCTTTGTGATTGAGGATGCTCCTAGATGCAGATGCATGTAAGCATAAATGTGAATGCAAGTAAATAGGAATGCATGTGATGATGAAAATACAAAGACTAACAATGATGCCAATGCATGTGAAACAATGCAAATGCAAAGGTTAACAGTGATACACATGTACTTAAGGTGATGCATACCCTCCAATGTCTGCACAAATGATGCATAGGCTCATGAATGATGCATATGTATGAATGTTGAAACATATGTTCATGAAGGGTAACCCTGGTTGTTTCGTTTCCAAATTCAGCTTACCTTTCTTGATAGTTTCTTTCTTATTTTCTTTTTTATTAATTAAAGAAATGCTCTAAGCCCAGTTTGTTGCCCCATGATCAGAAATGACTATGTTTCTTTAAATGACATCCTTTTATTAGGTTCTTTAAAAATTATTGTTCTTGTTAAAAAGAATGTTTATTTAATGAAAATTAAAGGTTAGTTTGGTGTTCAAGTCTCTTAAAGATTAATGATCTCTTATTGAAAATTTCCTAAGTAGTGACTTGCTTTTTTAATTAGGTTGGAAGGCCTAAAAAAAGCTTTGATTAGATAAAGGAAGTTTTAAAATAGATGAAATAGAATCCTTATTCTTTTAGACTCATGAACAAATCAATCTTTATAGAACATTAATTCCTTAAGAACCAAATAAATTTGATATTCTTTTAAGCTTTCTATTATCTATACTTCGAGTAGTACCATGATTGGCCATTACAACTTTAAGATCATTTGGTCGATGTGGAAAGGTAAAGAGTTTGATTCTGAGTTGGTTCCTCTAAAGATGATGCTTTGGGGCATTCAGGGACTTCTGGGTGTCCATAATTTCTTTGGAATGGTGTTTTCCTTGTCAAGATCTTAGTAATCCCATGAGTGACACCAAAAACTTTTTATTTTGCTTTAGACTGCTCATTTTTGGATTTTCACTCTATAGCTTCATTCTTTCTATTTTTGATTTCTTTTTTTTTATTGATTGCTTCATCATTCTCTTTAAGAAGGCTTATAATTTATCCAAAAGTAAAAAATTCTTGGAGAATAGGCTCATCAGTTTAATAGCCCTACTTGATCAAAAATGAAATTTTCGAGGTACGTAATGTAGGCTAAGGTTCAAGGTTTAGAAATAAAAGGTATAAAAGCCCAAATTCAGTGTTTTAAAGCTATCAAACTAAGGATCATTACTTTTTGCAAAGGTTTCTCACAATTTATCCAAAAGTACAAATTCCCCAAAATTGGGCTCATCAGTTCAAATAGCCCTACTTAATCAGAATAAACTTTTCAAGGCACATAACGCAGGCTAGGGTTTAAGGTTAAAAAATAAAGGGTGCACAGGCCTAAATTTAGTATTTCAAAAGGTGATCGAATCAAGGATCATTCCTTTTATAAAGGTTTTCTTCCCTTCTATTTTTTGGATCACTGTATGTCCTTATTTCCTCATGTTTTGTCCTTTTTCTTCTTAGCTTAGCTTTAGCTTTTTTTTGCTTTGCACTTCTTTTTTTTTTGATTTTATGCTTTTTTTTTTGGCTTTTGTTTTCATCTTTTCTTCTTATGAAGGGAATCTTAGATTTTGAAAACTTAGTACATTTCATATGCACCCCTTGATGTCAGGAATTTTCACAATTGTAGAATGGGATATCTGCCCCCATGTTTCTTAAAATAGTTTTTTCTTTACCCCTAATGTGAAGTGTGATTCTTAATTAGGGTTTTGAAAGAATGAATTCATTAGCTTAAAAGGGGCAGTAAGTGGAACAATTTCATAATTTATGAAAGGATGATAAAGATGGTCGTTTCTCATCTAAAACACAACTATGCAAACTAAACAATTATTCCCAAAAAAATTCTTTAGGAACATCTTGAGTGTCTTAATCACATGATGTCACATTGAATTTTCATTTTAATTTTTCTTTTTTTTCCAAATGCATGCCTTAATTCACCTTTTATCTCTATATTTATGGGCATACCCCATATTTGGTTTGCCATTAGTGGGAAATCATGTAGTTGCTGAGATTCATGGCTATAAGGAATGCTTTGAGCCTTATCCCCTGAGGTTTGTATTAGTTTCGAGGTACTGAGCAAATATGAAGGAATAAGGTCAAAAAAGTGTTATTAGGGACATAGGGTCCTGTTGTAATGGCACCCAAGATATGAATTATGAGAAGCTTTTAGGGTATGATTAGGAGTTCAAGTATTGTTCGATGGAAAGTGTATGATTCTAAAAAAAAATTGCATGCATCAAATTACCATGATTAAGATCCCTAAAAGAATATTTCATTTGTTTAATCTTCAAATAAATCTATGAATTTTGAAAAATTTGTCCTATCCTTGCTAGCCTAGATCAAGGCTTTTACCTATCAAGTTGTTGCAGTCTAAGCCTAATTTACAAAGTTTAAAATGAGTTCCTTCAAGCATTGGGTCTTTTTTTACTGGTAAAGCCTAAAAGAGAAATGTGAGGGTATGATTTCATTTCCAACAATGATCATCAAAATTCTCAAGATTTACGTCATTTCTTGGAAAAAAAATTTCCATTTTGAAAGCATGTAATTATCATTTTTATCAAGAATTTAAAAAAATGATTCCCTGGTGTTTATAAATCTATTGCTAAAGCATAAAAATTCTAAACATATTCACTGAAAAGGATGGCATTCATGAGACAAGTGTTTGCATCATAATACACTTCACATAAATGTCCATGCTTTACCCCTTAGCTACAGAACTACCTTTAGCCCCTAATTCAGTCTTTTTCTATAAAGGTATTCACATCTAGTTGTCTGGCATTGATGAGCACTTGGATGTTAATTTTCAAAGTTATGCAATTATTGATGGCATTGCCTTTAATCCCACAATGAAAGTCATAATATGCATTCTCATCATAGTGGCTAGAGTATGATGGTTGAAAGGGCTCCACTAAAATCCTAGTGAACAGTTGGTTTTCAACATGTATAAACAATAACTCAGAGTACGAGATTTAAAGCTATTAAAACTAGTCCCTTGTTTAACAATATTTGGTTGCCTTTAGTTTGGAGTTGGTGCTATAGAAGATGAAAAGCCAAGGTTAAATCCATATGGTTAAGGATTTACTAGATAACGATATGAAGATACTAGCAGGTGTAGGTGTGGACCATGAAAATCATTGTTATGGTACTGTTTTTTATTTTTGGCATCAAAGAGTAGAATGGCATCTTCGAAGGGCATTGAGGATATGGGGTAAAGCTTTCCACTATGGCTTGGACCTCTCTTTCTTTTGTTATGGTACTGTCATTTTTTTGGCAATGAGTGTTGATCCTCTTTCAAGCTTTTAACTTTTGATTACGTTCTTTATCTTTTCCCCGGATATAACCATGTTAGCAAAAATTCCTTATTCCATTCCCTATGAGCTTGTCATAGAAAAGGGCATGCAATCTTCATAAAAACTTGGTAAACTCTTTTTCAGTCAATGGTGGATGTACTAGAACTACCTTTTCTCTCCACTTTTGGGCATATTGCTTAAAACAATTGGTGGGATTTTTCTCAATGTTCTACAGAGATAGCTTATTTAATGCCTAGTCAGAGACATGTTTGTACTAATTAAGGAAAGCCCTCGCTAGATCAGCCCATGCTTGGATTTTAGCTTTCTCCAGTTCAACGTACCAATAGTTAGCTACCTCAGTTAAACTACCTTAAAAATAATGGATTGGAGCTTTTCATTGTCTTTATACCTAGCCATATTTCGTAGTTCATCTAGATGCAGACAGTCGAATTGGTGGTCCCCTTATATTTTTATAAGTCTAGTGTCATAATATGGCCCGAATACAAATCCAAACCCGCTAGAATTAAAGGTGGGTAAGTCCATTGTTTCTCTATTTGTTTTTCATTCATGTTGGGTACTAAACCATCCAAGTAAATAATTCACTTAATTTAACCCTAAATGGTCACTCAAAACAACAATTAGACTTGGATTCGTTGTAAATCCATTTTGGCTAGGTGAGATTGGTCACCTATCAAAGCTCGTCTCTTATGGGTTACGAAACCCTTGAAAATGAACTTAAGGTCTACATTAACTAAAGATCCTATAAAAAGGGTTGGTAGTCAGTTATGGCATACGTAAGGATTCAATCCCTCTCATGATGTTCGAATACCTTGTAATTACGTTCATTTTTATTTGGTATTTGTTATCTGGTATTTAATTATAATTCTCGTATTTTAAAAACTTCCTAAACTAGTTTTATTATTTTGTTCAAGAAAATTGGGTTCTTAATTTTTTAAATTAAAATGTCTACCTTACTGGATGAAACCGAAAAATTATGAACATTTTGTTTCTGAAATTTGGAAAATCTCGATTTTACCGTTTGAAAAGAATATCCCATTATTAAAATAATTCGGGAAACCCTTCCCATATATTGAGAGAAATCCCACATAGCAATTTAACCTAGAGACACTACCTAAACTTTTAAAAATTCTAGTTTTATTGTAATTTTTTTTTTAAAAAAATAAGATCTATCTAAAAGACTCAATACTGTCAAAGAGGCCAAATGTTCCCTAAAGTCCACATTCGATATGAAAATTCCCCTTGAACCTAATGAACTCTAAAGATGAGCAACATACCCCTAAAGCATGCCTTTGACACAAAAGTTCCTGCAACCCTAAATGACTTTAAAAATGACCAACAACCCCCCTAAAGTGGACCTTTTTCAACATTGAAGTTCCCAAAGACCCTAAAAGAGTCTAAAAATGACTAACATACCCCCCTAAAGTAGACCATTGACATGAAAGTTTTTGGTAACCCTAAAAAAATTAATTCTAAAAAGAAATAACTAGTCTTCCTTGAAGCATACTTGAAATGAAAGTTTGATGTGGCTCCTAAGACTTGATTTTAAGGTGGAAAGATGATTATACCCTATATGAGCAACTTATAAGGTAAATGTGACCAAAAGAACAAAAATCGTTAATAAGTCTTAAAGTTTCCAAAATTACAATTTGACCGCTAAATGGTGGGGAAATTTAAGATATGTGTCTAAATGACCATAATTCCCTAAATGGGTAATTTCATGTTGAAACTAAGCTAAATCGCCTTAGTATGTGAAACTTTGCTTAATGGTCCCTATACTTTTAAAAATCATAATATGACCCCTAAATGGTCAAAAAATCATGAAAACACCAAAGCAAGTCTAAAACATATGGAAAATCTACATAATGACCCTAAGACCATTCAACCAGGCATGTATGGCCAAGAAAAAGATTTTTGTCAAATTTTACAATTTAGTCCTTAAAGTTTCTAAAATTGCAAAAGGAACCCAAATAATCTTAAAACACTTGGAAATGCACCAAATAAATCTACAACATATGAAAATGTCCCAAAAATTTGCCTAGGAGCATTCATCCAAAACTAAATTCACCATGCAACAACTTTTCAAAATTTTCATTTTGGTCTGTAAAGTTTAATTTAATTACTAAATGTCCCAAAAAAGAGAGGTGGCAATTGGGCAGGTTTAGGCAAGCTCGGGAAGGGTCATTTTAGGTTTAGGTATTTTCGAGTTCGAGCTGATTCGGGTTTGAGTTCTTTCAAGTTCAGGCCAATTCAAGTTCAGGCCTATTCGGGTTTGGGTTTAGGTTTGAGTATATTTTACATTATTTTTATTTTATGTTAAATGAAATCACTTTTACATAAATTTGAATTCTAAGCCTAAGCTTGAATTTGGCCTGGTTCGGCTTGAAAAAATCTTAGTTCGATTCTATGGGCCTAGCCGTGGCCCAAAAAAATTTTTGAATTCTAAGCTCGGGGCTGAATTTGGCCTGGCCAACCCATTTAAGTACAAATCACTATTCATAATATTAAAAAGTTATTTTTATATTAATAGTTACATATTTTATAATTAAATTTGAATAAAACATATTATTTTATTTTTTTAAAAAAAACATCATTTTCAGGTAAAGTGTGTTTGAAAGTTAAAATCTAAAACCTGGGTCTGATCGTGCCGGGCCTATTGTGTTGGTCAGGCTATCTGGCCCATAGGCAGGTTTAGTTACTAGTCTAACATGAGATTTTTTTACATTTTTGATATGGTATTATCTATTATGGCTTTCATATTTTTTAATTTATCTTATTACTTTGTTATATTATTATCAGACTCTAATTATCATTACTTGAAAAATAATAATAATAATAATAATAATAATTTCAAAGAAGTATTTAAAATTTTACTAATAACATGCATAAACTCTCAATATTTAATGAGTTTAACTAATTAAATTTTTTTAAAAAAATGATAAATGGATGATATACTTTACTGACAATGCTTTCAAAGCTTATAATATGATTTACTTTTTGATAAGTTATTATTTTATCACATATAGACCTGCTCAAAGATCGGGCTACCCACTCGGCCCAAATGGGCATGGGTTCGAGTTCTCATATTTTTGTTTCAAACTACCCCAACCCGACTTGGACCAGTGATTTTAAATTAAAAAAACATATATGTTATTTCAATTTAATTATAAAATATATAAATATTAATAAAAATATTCTTTAATATGATGAACAATAATTTTAGCTTGAATAGGCGGGTCTAGGCACATTAACTAAGGGCCTGAGCTTGAGATTTTAAAAATTTAAGCCGTAGCTCAGCCCAACCCATAAGTAGATTTAATTACATATAAAATATAAATTAAGTTTTTAATATTTAATTAAATTATATATGGTATCAATATTTAATATTTAATATTTAATATTTGATATTTGATTCATTTTTTATATGATGTTGTCTATTATGGCTTCCATATTTTTTAACTTATCTTATTATTTTGTTATACTATTATCATACTCTAATTATCCTTACTTGAAATAATAATAATAATAAAAATAATAATAATAATAATAAGAAGAAGAAGAAGAAGAAAAAAGAAGAAGAAAAATATTCAAAGAAGTATTTAAAATTTTATAGCCAACATATATAAACTCTTAATAGTTAATGAGTTTAACTAATTAAATTTAAAAAATATGATAAATCAATAATGTACTCTATCAACAACGTTTTCAAAGCTCATAATATGATTTACTTTTTGATAAATTATTATTTTATCATATATAGATCTGCTCAAGGGTCGGGCTACCCACTTGACCCAATTGGGCTGGGCTTGGATTCTCATTTTTTGTCTTAGATTAGCTCAGCCCAGTCGAAACAAT